>CAXITT010000048.1:1361185-1375964 GCA_964033795.1 Lymnaea stagnalis | reverse complement strand
ATGAGAATATTAATAGAGTTCAGGGGCGTGAACAAAAGTGGGTGGGTCATGAGAATATTAATAGAGTTCAGGGGCGTGAACAAAAGTGGGTGGGTCATGAGAATATTAATAGAGTTCAGGGGCGTGAACAAAAGTGGGTGGTTCTTTCCATGTAATCTAGGCCCGTGGTTCTTAACCTGGGTTCGACCGAACCCCAGGGGTTCGGTGAGTCAGTCTCAGGGGTTCGGTGGAGGTCCAAAACAAAACAGAAAAAATTATATTTTAATTTTCCTATTTTAAGAAGGGTTCGGTGAATGCGCATATGAAACTGGTGGGGTTCAGTACCTCCAACAAGGTTAAGAACCACTCATCTAGGCCATTATGATTACGCCCATTGATAAAGTATAGAAACTGTTTTAAAAATCACACCAATTCACCGAATCTGATCATCGGGGCGAGCCATGTAGATACAAATAAAACACTGGGACTATTTCGCTCGCGGACTGGTCTCCCATAAGTCAGGAGCAGTGTCTAGTTGACTCATCGCTATAACACCTGCGCTATAATTTCATCAAGTTTCATTCATCGCCTACTGTTACCATGGCAATCAATCCTTGTGTTGACATGCGTAGTAAGATAGCTGTACTATGGAGGTTTGTTCATTGGCCAGTGGCAAAGACGTCGCGTGACTTTTGCAGCCCCTCCTACAAGCCCCACCCTTCCCCCCTTCTTTTTTTTTTTCTCCTTCACTTTTGGGTTATTCGCCATGGCTGTGCAACTCTGTACCGGATGTTGAACTCCTGAACTCAGACTAAACACATCAAAAGTAAATTGTGACGCTGAGCAGTTAAGAAAATTACAAAAGTGTAAATTCCCTTCTCGCCCCCTCTTCCCCCATCTCTTCCCGCCCCCACTTCAATCTCTCCACAAATGATGATGTGGCCCTTAGTCTGTGTGAAGGAAAGATATGAGGAGACGAGCTGACGGTGAGCTTGTTGGGACTTGACCTGGAGTAAACTCTGGAATGGCCGAGGAGAGTAGTTGACAGGTTATACAAAGACATGACGAAATCACAGCAAGCAGTGGAGATATTTTATTTCTGGGGTAAAAACAAGTGAGTGTGTGCGTGCGTGCGTATGTGTGTGTGTGTGTGGTGTGGTTTGGCGGTGAGGGCATTTTCTCGCCTTGACCCATTACTTTTACTTTAGAAAATGAGTTTTGATTTCGATCTGTTTAAGAACTTTTAATGTCAACATTAAAATACATCAACATTTCTAAGCCGACACACGTTTTTTATCATGTGTTATTTAGAAAGGCACCCTAGCCCCAGGTATATGCAAGGCACCCTAGCCCCAGTATATGATAGGCACTCTAGCCCCAGGTATATGATAGGCACCCCAGCCCCAGGTATATGATAGGCACCCCAGCCCCAGGTATATGATAGGCACCCCAGCCCCAGGTATATGATAGGCACCCCAGCCCCAGGTATATGATAGGCATCCCAGCCCCAGGTATATGATAGGCACCCCAGCCCCAGGTATATGATAGGCACCCCAGCCCCAGGTATATCATAGGCACCCTAGCCCCAGGTATATGATAGGCACCCTAGCCCCAGGTATATGATAGGCACCCCAGCCCCAGTCATATGATAGGCACCCTAGCCCAAGGTATATGATAGGCACCCTAGCCCCAGGTATATGATAAGCACCCCAGCCCCAGGTATATGATAAGCACCCTAGCCCAAGGTATATGCAAGGCACCCTAGCCCCAGTATATGAAAGGCACCCTAGCCCCAGTATATGATAGGCACCCTAACCCCAGGTATATGATAGGCACCCTAGCCCCAGGTATATGAAAGGCACCCCAGCCCCAGGTATATGATAGGCACCCCAACCCCAGGTATATGATAGGCACCCTAGCCCCAGGTATATGATAGGCACCCAGCCTCAGGTATATGACAGGCACCCTAGCCCCATACCCTAAAAGTGTCATTACTATTCAATAACCCATGTGGCGTGAAAACCATGTGTGCCAAAAGCAGTGTGGGCATCTGTTGACAACAGCAGCAGTGTGGGCACCTGTTGACAACAAGCAGCAGTGTGGGCACCTGTTGACAACCAGTAGCAGTGCGGGCACCTGTTGAAAACCAGTAGCAGTGCGGGCACCTGTTGACAACCATTAGCATTGCGTGCACCTGTTGACAACCAGTAGCAGTGAGGGCACCTGTTGACAACCAGTAGCAGTATTTAAGATCAATAAAAAGAAAGCAACATTCGCAGTTGAAGAAATCAAACGCAAAGGGGGATTCAGACACAATACCTGGGATTCAGACACAACACCTGGGAGTCAAACACAACACCTGAGAGTCAAATACAACACATGGGAGTCAGACACAACACCTGGGAGTCAGACACAACACCTGGGAGTCAGACACAACACCTGGGAGTCAGACACAACACCTGGGAGTCATACTGACCATATTGAAGACCAACGGTGTACATTAAAAAACACAAAAACCGAGACTGATGTTCACTCAATATTCGTAAGCGTCCAAGCCAAATGAGCCAGATTCATTCAGCTAGGATATCTCCACATCATGGGAACTCCCCCCCCCTTCTCCCCACTCACTACGCCATTTGAACCCCCCCCCCTTTCACCACGCCATTGAGACCCCAACTCAGCCCGCCATTGAGACCCCAGCCACCACGCCATTGGGAGCCATGCTCACCACAACATGGGGACTCCTTCACTATGTAGACCTACATAGAAGACTCCACTCAAGAATCATTTGGAACACTCCGTGACATATATTGTTGTGATCACTTCTTTCTTCATGGCAGTCTCAGGGCTGCATGACGTGTTGCCAAAAATAGATGAACGCCTATTGGCTACGTTAAGTCGAGATCGAGTTAGGGACGGTAGTCGAGACATGGTTTATTTTCTCCACTGCTTACCTCCCCTCCTCCAACTATTTTTATAACTATGTCACACCTCCCTGCGCTCTCCCCCCCCCCCCCCATTTTTTTCCTCCTATTTTTTTGTGTGGACTGTCCTGATAGAGCACATAATACAGACACTCTAAGTCGCCGGTGAAAAATGTCAGCTTACTTAAAAAGTCGACCTAGATAAATGAAAGTAACAGATTTGGTCATTTACATCAAATATTAAGGTCAGGCGCGCACCACGTCATTAGGCAGCAAGAGTTGTGGAACAAATGGTCAAATGAAATTGGAATACGAATGTGCGGTGTCTAATTTGTACCATAGAGCTGCACAGCTCTGCTAGACCCGTCTGGACGACATCAGGCTGGTACGGTGTCTAAATTGTACCATAGAGCTGCACAGCTCTGCTAGACCCGTCTGGACGACATCAGGCTGGTACGGTGTCTAAATTGCACCATAGACCTGCACAGCTCTGGTAGACTAGGGTGACCAAACGTCCCGTAAAAATCGGGATTGTCCCGTTTTTTCACGATTGTACCCGGTGTCCCAAAAAAGTCTCTCGGGACGCCTTAATGTCCCGTTTCTAAAACCAAACACATTTTCAGATCACTAAAACTTCCTAATTTATACTATAACTACAAGTAATATTTCGGCTAGCTGTGTAGCCAGTGCCAGTAGTGATGTGGGCTTGCGTGATGACTGCACTGCCCCCCTCCTCACCCCCCCCCCCTTTTTCCACCATTCTGCCGACGCTGCGAAAACGACAGCGTCCCTGCCATAGATCTTATATGTCTAAATAAATAAGTATTCACTGCAAAATTATTGTTTTTGTTTATGATATGCCTCAGAGTTTAAAATAAATGAAAAAAGTGAAGTATAAAAAGATTTCTAGGCCTCCCAATAGTTCAAGGGCGCATATTTCAATCAACAGTTTCCGGCGCAGTCCCCCGGACCTCTTTTTAGCTGGAGGGTATCGCCCCCCCCCCCCCAATCCTCCTTGGGGGTGTCACAATTTGTCCAGTTCATGATTTGATCACCCTATGCCAGACCCGTTAGGACGACGACCGATTGTGTGGTCACCGGCCACTGAAAGATAAGATAAGATTCTTTTATTGATCCAAATAAACGGTGTTGCTTGAGCTTTGAATATCCTTTGAATATCACACTCTCATACACACAATGACCACATATAGACATAATGACCTCAAACTCTCATACACATACTGATCACATATTCATATAGACATAATCACCTCACACTCTCATACACACAATGATCACATATACACTCAATTACCTCACACACACGACCTCACAAATTCAATGACTTCCCTCACACATAACAAACCCTTATTATAAACTCTAGGTACCACAGACACACACACAATGACCTCTCAAACAATCAATGACCTCTCAAACACACTAACCTCTCACACGTACAATGACCACACTGGTCAACACACACACAAATGACCTCTCAAACAATCAATGACCTCTCAAACAATCAATGAACAATCAATGACCTCTCAAACAATCAATGACCTCTCAAACTCACTGGCCTCTCATAAACACACTGACCTCTCACACGTACAATGACCACACACACACACAAATGACCTCACACAATGCATTGACCTCTCACACACAAAATGACCTCGCACAATGCATTGACCTCTCACACACAAAATGACCTCTCTCTCATGCACACACTGACCTCTCCACAGACAATGACCTCACACAATGCATTGACCTCTCACACACAAAATGACCTCGCACAATGCATTGACCTCACACACAAAATGACCTCTCTCATGCACACACTGATCTCTCCACGGACAATGACCTCACACACACACACAATGCACTCACACACCAACACAAACAATGCCAAAGTCCAGCAGTAGTTTCTAGGTACAACTTGGTTCAAGAGAACCTGTAGCATCTTTTATTCATACATTATGATCAAATCCAGAAGGAACAAAAAAAAAAAAAAAACAAGCTAGAAAAGATGAACACCACATTCCTTTATACATTATGGTACTTGTAACATTCCATGAAAACAAAATGGTAGCCGTTAGAGTTGGATCAAATAACAATGCCAAAGTCCAGCAGTAGTTTCTAGGTACAACTTGGTTCAAGAGAACCTGTAGCATCTTTTATTCATACATTATGATCAAAACCAGAAGGAACAAAAAAAAAAAAAAAAAACAAGCTAGAAAAGATGAACACCACATTCCTTTATACATTATGGTACTTGTAACATTCCATGAAAACAAAATGGTAGCCGTTAGAGTTGGATCAAAGGTATTAGATATAACAAGCAGTGTTATGGCCAGGAAAGTTTCAACATGAAATAGCTACAAGTTACAAGGGATGATGTCATCAGAGTTTGAAGTCATGAGAATCATTTATTGCGATACTTTTTTTGTGTGTGTGTTAATGGGGATCATTCATTATGAAATGTGAAGACCAAAGGGGAGGTGTACATTGTAAAATTTCTAGATGGAAGTAAAAGAAACATATATTTAAATATGTCGACGGTAGATGAGTGAACTGAAAGGTCAAATTAAACATGAGCAGAGAAATGAGCGGTAGATGTGTCGAGAGAGTGAAACTACCATTTAAAATAATGGATAACAGTTTAAAGAAACACAGGATGCTCTTACACAACAGAGGGACACGTGCAGTACAATCTGATCAAAGTCAGTGGTGCCTAGTTGTTGGGGTGAACATGATCCATGAACAAAAAGTTGTTGGGGTGAACATGATCCATGAACAAAAAAAAATGACGTTTTTATGCCCAGTCTGAATGGCGAAATGATTTTAAAATGTACATTTTATATTTCCAATGAAATGCATCAGCCCTCCACTATTTAAATATAAACATAATAGTTGTACAGGTGTAAGGAAAACATGGATAGCTCAGTAGAGCCATGGAGCCATTCTCATGGAATAAAGGATGAGTCCTAGATTCCATACTTTTAGTATTGTACTGACGCACTTCTGCTAACCACTCACTTCTGCTAACCACGCACGGCACCTAACCACGGGCTGTAAGACTCGAATACATATCAGACTAGCTACCAACCTGTACACTTATGGTTCAAACATATAGCGACATTACAACATATTCGAACCCATTTCTTTCAGAGCATCTGCTGAACATGACGACTGACCACATACGAGGAGGAGTACAAATGGAGGCCTCCTCGTGTTAGGATGACCAAAACTTATTTTAACATTCTAAACACACCAAATATGTCCGGAGTCGTCGCCAATGGTCTGTTTCTGATGCATACACATAAGCTGTTGAAGAATGCACACATTTCTGGGGTTTTCTCAATATCTTGCAATTAAGCTCCCCTTTGGAATTCCCGTTGTAAAGTAAGAGAAAACTCCAAGCTCATTAAAAAGTACTAAACATTGTAAGGGCTGGGTCTATACAAATGTACGGTTCAAGCATGATTTCTAAACAAAAATTATCCAAATTTAGCTCAATAACCAATCGCATCCAACGCCTTTTAGAAAAGGTCAACTTCTTTGTGTCTCTAGAGACAGACATTTCAATGAGACATTAACACACATTGATGGCAAGTCCCAAGTAACTGACCAGATTGACCAGTAGAGCTGTATCACTAATGTTACGTATGGCAAAGTCTGTGCAAGTCATAAGTATAAAGCAACTTGAAAATATCACATCAACATAAAATAGATTTATTCTATAGTATAATTATCGGATTATTTCCATACAAATCATCTGCAAATAGCTAAAAAGATTTCATATTTAAGAATAACACAAAACAATTCTGCCATCTTTTAGGTACTACTTCCCCCCCCCCCCCCCACACCCTACTGCCCAGGGCTCTAGACCAACAGTGGTGGTCAAGAGGGTCTTAATTACTGTCCCAGTTTTCAAAACAATCAACTTGTTTTTAAAAAAAAAAAAAGATTGTACAGACAGGAATATTGGAAAATGGCAATGATGTAAAATAATTGAGCCCATCACATTGTCCAATGGTGGAACAAACCCATGCTGCACGACACTGAAAGAAAATCATCAAGAGAACACACTTCACAAACATAAACCAAGAAATGTCACGTGGTCTTAAGATTGTCTGCAAGACAGGGGAAAAACTTGTCCTATTTTAGTCATCAGTTCAGACATAAGACAAACCCCTTTATTCCAGTCATCTCTGTCAACACAGTGTGACGTCAGAGTGGGTTTGAGTGCGAGCACCAACACAACGTTGGCAACAATAACATTGGAGTTCATTAGAAGGAGAAGACAACTGGAGTTCACCAACGGTAATCCTAAGATGATGCCATCGGCATTTCTGTGTATAAGAGCAGTCGCTTCTGATGGTCTGTCGCTTCTGATGATCTGTCGCTTCTGATGGTCTGTCGCTTCTGATGGTCTGTCCCGTCATCACAATGGTAGCAACATTTGCTTATCTCTAAAATTAGACATGATTTTCTTACTGTGTTCAATGCATGTCGAAAATATCATGGCCTTGCAGTGACCTAGTGGAAGTTCATCATTTTAATTTTTGAGTACAGCTGAGCCAATCTACTTTCACTGAACAATGTCTACTGCTTTTTTTTAAATGTCCTTAACTTACTGCTCCACACCATTCTATCCCTTAGAGTTCCATTCAATTCTATTTATGAACCTTAAACATTCAGCTTACAACCTTGTCTTCCTGTCTTTTTTTTTTCTTTCTTTTTTTTTTTTTTCTGGCCTTTCTTGAAACGTTTTTCGCTCATGAACTATCAGCAGATAAACTTGATAATATCATATGGAACTTTGTTGATGTACTCTTTCATTATCAGATTTTGTTATTTACATTCAGCTTACAACCTTGTCTTCCTGTCTTTTTTTTTTCTTTCTTTTTTTTTTTTTGCTGGCCTTTCTTGAAACGTTTTTCGCTCATGAACTATCAGCAGATAAACTTGATAATATCATATGGAACTTTGTTGATGTACTCTTTCATTATCAGATTTTGTTATTAGTAGATTAGGTTATGGCAGGTCAAGGTTGAGACAGCCACATACTAATATGGCTTCATCTCATGAGATTATCAATAAAAAAAATAAAAAAATAAAATATGTTTCTATTGAAACAAGATACATAAAGGCAATTAAAATAATTAGGGAATCTAATGAATTTTTCTGCTGGAAATGACGGGGAAAGGTTTTGTTGACATGAATGTCTATCCCTGTAGGATGGCTTTATCACTAGTGTTGAAAAGAGCCAGATGGTTAGCTCAAACACAGCCTGGCACAAAACTCATGGACAAAAAACTGCACACAATTAATGGTGTTATTTTAATGAAGAAAACCGTAGACATGATGGTAAAACTCAGTTTATAAACTATTCAATGATTTATGTATAAATTGATCACAGAATCTGTTCTCATAGCACAATTGAATAGCTCTACCATGCTTGCAGAATGCATAGGCCACACATTTTATACAGATGCATTGTGTGTATATATATATTTATAGAAATGCATTTTGCCATTAAGTCTGAATAAAAGGATACAAGAATATGTCGACAAAATGAGTATTCTTGCTTAAAGTAACAAGTTTAAGGGGAGAGTATCAGGGCTTGGGTGGAGACAGCTGTGTGTGTGTGTCTGTGAATGTGAGTGTGTTGGGGGGGGGGGGTGACACTATATGGACATCTTGGGCAACTACATTTAGGCAAATGATTTCATTTCCTCATGTGTCTTGGCTGGAGGCTAGTTATCTCAATTTGATCAGGATATGACTGGTATGCCAACCGGTACATTTTCTCAGTCAACTCATATGATCAACATTTAAAGATGCTCCATGAGGAGAGGACATGATAGACATGGAGATTTGTGCCCCCTGTTTTTTAGGGAAATAGAAGCATACCTGAGTGAAGACTACATAGCATAGAAAACTGGGGGGAGGGTGGAGAGAGAGAGAGAGAGAGAGAGAAAGATGTGTGTGATGTGGTGGAAGGGGAGGGGGGGGGGGGGGGTTAGGAGCTTTGGTCTTTAATCAAATGTCTAATGATGCCTTACATACTGGGATGATCTGCTCATTACACAAGAGAAGGAAGGGACAAAGTGAGGCTTGCTACTAAGATTATGCAAGAAAGTTGACATGACTCAGTGCTATTGCCAAGGTCCATAGAATGCATCACTTCAAGTGTCCGGGGGCCCATATTGACACAAGAACTCATTCACTTCTTCAGGGGAAGCACCTTTTCTTATTCATTGCTTGGACATGAATGATCGTTTCAATCCTGTTCAGAACAGATGCCTAAGATAAAAAAAAACAGCGACTGTTCAGATGTTTACAATTGCAAGTATTAATGATGAGATCAATGTCTCGGAGATGATTCTAACAAATAGTTTTTTACAAAATTGTTTCATAAAATCATATCGGTCTCTTCAATTAAGGTGTACAGTCATCTTAGCAAGAAAACTTTCAAGGGAGCAGCTGCGACACCATGAAATGTATATTGAAATTTTACATATAAACTTTTCAAATATTGAATGACATAAAAAAAAATGATCTAAAAAAAAATTATGTACAAACTGTACAAGTACAAGTTAATTGATTTGCAGAGTAGTTTAGCTTGTCTAGGCACAAGGTAGACTTGTCCTGGCACTGCAGTTAATGTTGACCGCAGCATGAATTTCAAAGAGACGGTAACACGAGATGAAACAGGGGTAAGTCAAGTTGAACCAGGGCCAAGTCGAGTTGAACCAGTGGTAAAACAAGTTGAACCAGGGGTAAGACGAGTAGAACCAGGGGTTAAGTTCACAGCCCTGTCCAAGCAGGTGGTGACAACTTGACCTGCTCACCAAACACACAGATTTCATTGGGATCTGTCATGACACAGGAGTCAGTGTTTCTTTCCTGTTTTTGGTCCTCTTATCTTTGAATATGGCACATAGGATCAAATGTTTTGTGTGGGTTTGTGGGGATGGGGGGAAGGAGTTTATCATAAAGATTATCTGATCCAGCATTTTCAAGATAGATATATATAGGTAGAGCAAATGACCACTCCATCTATTTAAGATCCAATCTGGACTATTGACTGCTAACAGAAAAATGATCTTAAAAATCAAAGAATGCTCTATGTTTGCACTTAATTATGCACGGTACCAACAATTTGTGAGTGTTACTTCAAACTGAGATGCAGTGAGTGAGTCGTTGAGACACGTTGAAGACCGTTGAGACACGTTGAAGACCGGCGGCTAGATTGCTATTATTATATCATATTTAGGTGACCATTTTTGGGTGGGATATGTTATTTTTTTATTCAACTGCTCCCATTAAGTTGTAACACTTAACCAAGCATCCGTGTCTCACGTTTCCAGTGCATAATGGTTCAAACTAAGCTTATAACAAGTGAACTCATAAGAGAAAAGAAACTCTACTAAGGTCTCTACTCAATATCTCTCGAAATTCGGCACACGATAGGGGACCGTTGCTAGGAAGATAAAGTCAGCGATACAAGATGGGCGACTGTTGCTAGGAAGATAAAGTCAGTGACACAAGATGGGGGACTGTTGCTAGGAAGATAAAGTCAGTGATACAGGATGGGGAAATGATGCTAGGAAGATGTCAGTGATACGTAGCTGCCAAATGTTAAGGACGAGACATACACTGGAATGCTTCATACCAAGCTTCAGTTTTCATTGCACACAAAGCAATGATCCTACCCGCAATGCTTCAGTCTTGTAATCAGTTGCTTATGTCAACAGATGACACTTGACAATCGAGATGACATGCACTTGTACTCAGTTGTTTATGTCAACAGATGACACTAGACAAACAAGATGACCAGCACTTGTACTCAGTTGCTTATGTCAACAGATGACACTAGACAATCGAGATGACATGCACTTGTACTCAGTTGCTTATGTCAACAGATGACACTAGACAATCGAGATGACATGCACTTGTACTCAGTTGCTTATGTCAACAGATGACACTAGACAATCAAGATGGCATGCACTTGTACTCAGTTGCTTATGTCAACAGATGACACTAGACAATCGAGATGACATGCACTTGTACTCAGTTGCTTATGTCAACAGATGACACTAGACAATCGAGATGACATGCACTTGTACTCAGTTGCTTATGTCAACAGATGACACGAGACAATCAAGATGGCATGCAGTTGTACTCAGTTGCTTATGTCAACAGATGACACTAGACAATCAAGATGACGTGCACTTGTACTCAGTTGCTTATGTCAACAGATGACACTAGAAAATCAAGATGATAAGCAGGAAATGGATTAGACCAGATCTTATGGACCAGAACCAAGGGTCCAAATCTGACACAACCGAATTGAGAATCACTGTCATATATCTTTTCTTGTATTGACTTAAGTAGGACTGCAGATGACTAATCTTCTATATAGTTCTCAAGTAGGATACAATATGATATCAAACAGTTTTAGTCATCAAAGTCAAGCCATGCCATCCAAGTCAAGTCATGTCATCAAAGGCATGCCATCCAAGTCAAGTCATGTCATCCAAGTTAAGTCAAGTCATCCATGGCAAGTCATGTCATCCAAGTTAAGTCATCCAAGTCATGTCACCCAAGTCATGTCAAGTCAGCCAAGTCAAGTCATGTCATCCAAGTCATCCAAGTCATCCAAGAACAAGACTGAGCTGATCTCTGAGAATGAGACTAAAGATAGCAGGTATCTCTGAGAGAATGAGACTAAAGATAGCAGGTATCTCTGAGAGAATGAGACTAAAGATAGCAGGTATCTCTGAGAGAATGACACTAAAGATAGCAGGTATCTCTGAGAGAATGACACTAAAGATAGCAGGTATCTCTGAGAGAATGAGACTAAAGATAGCAGGTATCAACTACTATGCACGTTAGGTAGAATTTCAATGTTCCCTTTCAAACTAAGCTTTCCTGGCATACAATCTGCCGACTGAGTTTCAGCCTTGGCTCACTTCAGTAAGAATTTGTCAGTCTTTCAGTCTCTAAACCAGTGTTTCCAAAACCTTCATCAATGACCCAGTGATTGGCTGAAAAGGTTTTCTTATTAGAGGAAACTTAGTTTCACTTAGTTCAATGTAACACTATATAATATTTTTTGCGCATTTTCATGGATAATTTGACAATCTTCATTACATCTGCTTCCTGGTCAGAGGTTTTGGGTTTTAAAAAACTGGCCAGGTTTGGACAGCATGGATCTATCTGACACCGACTTTGTGCATGAGAATAGAATATCTTGCGACGTTATGTAACCAGACATGATCAAACATACAAAATAAAGACAATAGTTTGATATGATTCAAGACATCACAAGGGAAGCTAGTGTTCCAGTAAAATAACAATAAATGTAAGAACCAGCCTCGATACAAGTCTTAAGTTCTTCACACAAACCAATCAGGTAGATAGAAACACTAATAAACAAATTCCTTATCAGGCCTAATTCAAACAGATTTAAAGCACTCCACTCCACAGATCAATTAGAAACAATAGGTGCATTCAAGCCTACCAGTAGAAACAATCAGTCCAAGGTGGATGCAAGTATTTGGGCTGTAGATTGAATCCTCCAGTGGTCACCAAATCTAAACGATCACTCATCAAGTCATTATGATCACTAAGGGAGCTCACTGATGGCCGACGTCTACCTCATCAAGTCATTATGATCACTAAGGGAGCTCAATGATGGCCGACGTCTACGCTAGAGAAATACTTTAGATGTCTTGTGTTTAAATTGTTAGAATGGTAAAATGTTGTCTTGGTTAAAATATGTATTTATGTGCTGAAAATGAATGGGTACAATGTTATCAAAAAACATTTCCATTGAATTGGAGCTATAACAGACTCTTATCTTCTACATTTTATCAAAGTACTTTTTGCAATGGTGTACACCTTTGATATGTGTAAATCTTTGATATTGTGTACATCTTCGATATTGTGTACATCTTTTACACAGGTATGAACTATTCATTTTTAAAATGCCAAAATAACTTTCCGATATTCCAGAAAGGCTCAAATTAAAGAAGGATTCCCATTCCCCTACAACACTGGAATATAGTGATACACTCTTCAGTTTGTTAAAAAACATTGACAGTAATGAAAACTTATTTTGAAAACAAATCGAAGACCTTCAAGGTCAAAGCATTGTTTCAGCCCTGTCTAAATTACTATTAACTGCTCTCCCCCCAGCAGAATTATCTGCCCATGTGAAATATGCATGACACACTCCCAGATGTAGAACTATTCTCCGATCAAACAACTGACTAGGAAACACAAGAAGCCAGCATCAGGCAATGGTCGTGTACATTATTACTTTAAAAAAAAACCCCCACTCTTTACAACCGAGAAAAATTGCACACATCATTGAAGAGAATTGAGGAAAGACACAGAAAAGCATCTAGAGGCACTCGCTTGCTTGCACATAACAAGGGATATTGAGCATGGTGGCAGCATGACAGAATACTGCTCAGCAAAGGGGAGGGGGGCAATAGAAGGGAGGTCAAAGTCTAAACTGGTAAGAGTATTGAAAGAACTCCTCTTTACATTAAATACATTTAACCATTTTTTTTTTAATAAAAGAATTTTTCTCCTCTCCAGATTATTTTGTTAAAAAATGTATATAACAAGCATTAACAATAATATTTGACATGAAAAAACAACTAAAGCATGAACAAAGAGGTCACCAACAAAATAAAATCATTTTTAAAATAATTCACTGCAGCCTCCAGTAAGAACAAGTCATTAAAACCAAAGAGTCGACGTCTCAGAGATGTGAGAACATCTCATCTTCAATTAAAACCGACTGTCGGCTCAGTGTCAAGTAGCACCGCAATGATCTAATGCACAGCCTCAACTATTGGTTGACCGATCAGGATGAAACAACACCATCAAGTTACAAGGTGGCCAAAATCTACACACGGCCCTGGTGAATAAAACAAAGAGGTTCAAGAAAGTGTCAAGTTACATTGTAAGAATTTACAGTTAGAAAACGATGTTTTGTAGAGCACTAGAAAAATTAAAATACTTTAATTATTTTAAAAATGCATTGCCATCAATAAAAAAGACAATCATTAATTATGCATTGAAGATCTGCCTACAGTAGACGTAGATTTGTCTACAGTAGACGCAGATTTGCCTAAAGCAGACGTAGATCTGTCCTCAGTAGACATTGATTTATAAATGAATGGTATGTACATCATCAAATCGGCTTTGGCTTCGCCGATGGCTCAGGGTTCTCACAAAAAAATCTGTTTTTTTATCCTCATTACTTTATAAGCTCTTTCAAAATGTTACGCTAACCCAGCGTATTGTATTTATAGACCAATATCAGTACGAGCGATGTCTTTTCAGATACATATCTCTATGTATGCCATCAGAAAGTTAGTAAAAGCACACGCTACGAGCCATCCATAGAGGACTTGTCTTGAGGTTGTCATATGCCTAACTAAGCTCATTCCAAGCCGGCCTATCATAGGGTTTGCCTATCATAGGGTTTGCCTATCATAGGGTTTGCCTATCATATGGTTTTACACACACACAAGCTGGTCATGAAATTTCCAGCTGCATTCTTCAAGCCAAGTCTCCATGTTTCAATGTCCTCAGTCATTGTTTGACATTGATGCATGTGCTCACAGCACTAATAGCACACACACACACACACATATTCAGGAGGTGACTGTCCATAATTTCATGACACACTTACAAGTCCACACACAAACATAACATGACAGGAAGTGATAGATTGTGCCAAGAACACAAGACTGCTGCCTGCATACAAAGCATTTGTGAAGAACTGTTCCTTTATAACAACACATAAGACAACAGTATAGAAGTGGGGTGGGGGGGGGGGGGAAGGA
>CAXITT010000048.1:1305500-1355602 GCA_964033795.1 Lymnaea stagnalis | reverse complement strand
CTGTGCCAACATAAGTGGATCAGTAAAGTTGTAAGTCAGGGTCTTACTGTGCCAACATAAGTGGATCAGTAAAGTTGTAAGTCAGGGTCTTACTGTGCCAACATAAGTGGATCAGTAAAGTTGTAAGTCAGAGTCTAACTGTGCCAACATAAGTGGATCAGTAAAGTTGTAAGTCAGAGTCTAACTGTGCCAACATAAGTGGATCAGTAAAGTTGTAAGTCAGGGTCTTACTGTGCCAACATAAGTGGATCAGTAAAGTTGTAAGTCAGAGTCTAACTGTGCCAACATAAGTGAATCAGTAAAGTTGTAAGTCAGGGTCTTACTGTGCCAACATAAGTGGATCAGTCAAGTTGTAAGTCAGGGTCTTACTGTGCCAACATAAGTGGATCAGTAAAGTTGTAAGTCAGAGTCTAACTGTGCCAACATAAGTGGATCAGTAAAGTTGTAAGTCAGGGTCTTACTGTGTCAACATAAGTGGATCAGTAAAGTTGTAAGTCAGAGTCTAACTGTGTCAACATAAGTGGATCAGTAAAGTTGTAAGTCAGGGTCTTACTGTGCCAACATAAGTGGATCAGTAAAGTTGTAAGTCAGGGTCTTACTGTGCCAACATAAGTGGATCAGTAAAGGTGTAAGTCAGGGTCTTACTGTGCCAACATAAGTGGATCAGTAAAGTTGTAAGTCAGGGTCTTACTGTGCCAACATAAGTGGATCAGTAAAGTTGTAAGTCAGAGTCTAACTGTGCCAAAATAAGTGGATCAGTAAAGTTGTAAGTCAGGGTCTTACTGTGCCAAAATAAGTGGATCAGTAAAGTTGTAAGTCAGGGTCTTACTGTGCCAAAATAAGTGGATCAGTAAAGTTGTAAGTCAGGGTCTTACTGTGCCAAAATAAGTGGATCAGTAAAGTTGTAAGTCAGGGTCTTACTGTGCCAACATAAGTGCATTTAATTCAGAGTAATTTTGACAAATTTATCAGTGAAGATATTGATGAGCCAATTGTACTGGGCTAACAGAATGTCTAAAACAAGGTATTGTGATGAATTTAGCGGTGAAGATATTGATGTGCCAATTGTACAGGGCAAACAGAACCTTTAACACCAGGTATTTCAACACCAATCTATAAATCATAAGTTCTCATCTTCTAAAACAATTTGTATACTCTCTATTTAAGTTTACAACTTAGTTTCACACATTTTTTCAATCTGACCTAGATAACTTGTTCCCTGGGCATGACACCAGTGCTTGTAATTTACCGTCTCTACCATTCTTTAAAAGAGTTTTCTTTAAAACTGAACTCACCACGTTGCAACCTTCGTGGACACAATGAAACTGTGGCGGAGGAAGTGGATTGGGGGAGTCCACCCTTGTTGGAGTTGAATTGGCCGTATTGGGAGCGGTACTTTGTATGGACTGAAAGAAATAAACAATGGAATGTTATTAGCATCTCAACTCTGCAGTGGTCAATTGATGTGCAGCTTTAGAACACATTGAAAATATGAAATCATACGTGATGCTCCCTCAATAAGCCGTGTCTTTTCTAGATTTGGTTTAATCAACTGTGATCAAGAAGATAGGACATCTTATAAATACATACATCAGGGGCGATGCTAATGTCATCATTGTCTGAGATGAAGCTAGTGTTATCAGAATCAGCAGCTTCCAAAGTCTCCTCTGTGCTGATCTCCCTTGGTGCGTGCATGACGTTCTGTTGTTGTTGCTGTTGTTGTTGCTGTAGTTGCTGTTGCTGTAGTTGCTGTTGCTGCAATTGCTGCTGCTGCTGTTGGACTTCGTTGAGCACCGACTGGACCGTCTTCTCCACGGCTGCTTGTGCCGCAGCTCTCTCTGCCTGCCTCCTGGTGTTGTATTCACCTTGTTTGTTGCGTGAATGGCGCAGGCGCTTGTAGTCGTCGGGGCATACTTTCTTCCAAACATAATAAAACTGGATGCACTGTTTCACAGACTTAGTTCCGACCTGTTGTAACGAGAAGAAATGGCTAAAATAAATCTCGACATGCCAGATTTTTTTTTTAATTTCAGAAGGTAAAAAATTAAATATATTTATATTTCTAATTGTACTTAATACTGAAAATTCAATTTTTCTTTTACCGCACAATCTATAATTTGAAAAGATATTTAAGATATGACTTACATCTTTTGCCACTTTAAAAAAGTCTTTGTCATGTATCATAATTGACTTGTAAAAGCGTTCCATCTCATTGGAATTCCAGGGGTCAGATTCTATATTTAGAAAGTAGACGTCAAAAGTTTAATAGGCTTGCAGATTGAACGGGTTCATTTGTTAATGGTTGGTCACAGAGAAGTAAAGCAATTTGTCAAAAGTATGACCCCTGACCTTCAAATTTTCACACAACAATACAATTATATTTAGAAACACTGATGTCTCAACATGTTATTTCACCTTGATACTTGTAATCTAGCATTGGATGGCCAACTGGCAAGTCAGGTGGGTCAGCCATCAACATCAACATGGCTTCCTTTTGAGGGAAATAGTCGACAGGAATTCAATGGAATTTTAAACAATTAATAGTCAGCAAAGATATAGTGAGCAAAGATATAGTGAGCAAAGATATAGTGAGCAAAGATAACCCTCCAACTAAACTTATTTCATTTTCAACAAATAAAGAAAATAATGTAACAAACAACAAAACAAATAATGACACAAGTAATGAAACAATAGTGCCACAAATAGTGCCACAAATAGTGGCAAAAATAATGAAACAAACAATAATACAAATAATGAAAAAAATAATGAAAAAAATAATGAAACAATTAATGACACAGATAATGAAACAAATAATGACACAAAAAATGAAACAATTAATGAAACAATTAATGAAACAAATAATGACACAGATAATGAAACAAATAATGACACAAATAATGAAACAATTAATGAAACAATTAATGAAACAAATAATGACACAGATAATGAAACAAATAATGACACAAATAATGAAACAAATAATGAAACAATTAATGACACAAATAATGACACAATTAATGAAACAATTAATGAAAAAATTAATGAAACAAATAAGGCATATTTTTTTTTTTAAACCGCATTTCAATTATTCATATACGCCCACTTCACAAAAAAGAATTATATTAAACCATAAATTTCAAACGTTTGGAATGCTTAACTAATCCGCTAAAAATAAATGTACCACCATAAGGACATTTTGTAATTGGTGTCCACTCACATTGATATCACCATTGGCCAAGTGCAGCAGGTGAAGGGCATACTCCACATTGCATCCATTGCCTTTCACCGCAGCACTGCAAGAAAATTCTTGGTAGCATTGTACTGCAAAATTTTAATATAATGGATTAATATTTGAATGTCCATAGCAATGGTGAAATGAATAATGAACCTAGATTGGAGTACATAAAGATATAGTCACATGACTGAAAGAATCTCCTTGCAAGTATTGATTGGTCTGTGTCTATTTCACCTTGTGGTGAATTTTCAACATTTATGAATGGTTTAATAATAAGAATGAGAAAGATTCCCTTTGACAAAGTGGTACTTTTATTTATTTCTTCTTGGTTGATTTGTTAAGGAACTGGTATTTATAATTTCAGCAATAGATCCATTATCATCCATTAAACGCCACTGAAATCTTTTGTTTCCCCGCTCAAGCCCAGTTTTTTAAATGATTTAATGCATGTGAGTGTCGGTTAGTATGTAATAATAATAATAAGACGTCTTATACAGCGGGGTACCCCAGCCTAGGAAAAGAGACATAATCATGACATTAAAATAAAATACATTTATGAAATAAAGAACAGCAATGGGTATTCACCCACCCCACCACATAACTTTTACAAGGCAACCATGGACGGCAGCCAGCAAGATCGTTTATCGGTCAGAGGAGGGGAATCAGTCAGGGTAGTATAATTTAAAAAGATATGTTTTGAGTGCAGTTTTGAAGGCCTGGGTGGTTGGTATATTGCGTATGTGTAGTGGCAAAGAATTCCATTGTTTGGGGGCGCAGAAAGAGAAAGATCGTTCACCATATGTTTTAGTGTGTGTCTTGGGAACGGACAGAATATGCGAGTCTGCGGAGGAGCGAAGTTGTCGAAGGGGTGAATAGACAGAAAGAAGTTCGGTTAGATAGGAAGGGCAGGAATCCAAGAAAAAGTTGTGACAGAGAACAGACAACTTGTAGTCAATGCATGCCTGTATAGGTAGCCATGAAGGGAATGGAGTAGTGGAGTGACGTGATCACGTTTTTTGCCTTTAAAACTAGCCTTGCAGCTGAGTTTTGAACTTTCTGCAGTTTTTCTATGCAGTGTTTTGGTGAACCTGACAGAAGAGAGTTGCAATAGTCAAGACGAGAGAGAACAAGAGCACAGACTAGAGTTTTTGTAGCGCTAGCTTTGAGGTAGTGGTGATTACAAGTATCCATGGCATATATCTGTTGCTATACAATGTAACTGAGCATTACTCCAGTTTCAGCAGTCTCTCCTCTTTCATAGTATTTGTCTGATAAATAGTTTTGTCCTACAAGAGTGGTATTTTAAATTTAATACCTTTAAAGGGACCGGGAAGAATATAAAAAAAAAAAAAAAGAGCTGAAATCCATAATTACATTGTGCATCAGAATGTTCTCCTTCCGATGATGGGTCCCATAGTAAGTTCTTTCTGTCATCCACAGGGGTGAACTGATTGGCCTTGTTTTTATCTACAGAGAAAGGAAGCTCATTATGTTTTCTAGGTGTTATTTTACAGTTTATGTCAAAGATAAAGAAAATAAATTCTGTCTCTTTACTTTTCTCTTTTTTTTTTTAACAACAAACTATGTTTAACCTTGAATTTTGAAGAAAATAAATAATTAAAAAATTAAAAAAAAACAACAACAAAAAAAAAAAAAAAAAAAATATGTTTCTTTATTTTTCTCTTTTTTTTTTTAACAACAAACTATGTTTAACCTTGAATTTTGAAGAAAATGAAGAATTAAAAAATTAAAAAACAACAACAACAAAAAAAAAAAAAACTTTGCCATGGATGAAAGAATATGAACAACTGCATATATGTTTCAGTGTTCTTGTTTGATGAGTGTTTTCATACAAGCCTCTAAGTTATATGATATGAGATATATATATTTATATATGATCATATAGTCTAATATCTTATGTATATATATTTATAAATATAAAAATAGCATATAGAGTCTAATATCTTAGAGGCTTATTATATTTAAATTATATAAGAAATATTTACATATACATTTATTATTTTGTATATACGTACAATTAAAATTGTATTTATTTATATATGTATATATATATATATATATAATATATATATTATAATAATATATGTGTATATTCATAAGAATTTCTTATAAAAATTCAGTCCTACCAGTAACTTCATAAAGATTTTTTTTTTGAAATCCTTACCTCTGAGAGGGGGCAGAACTGCTTGGTAATCCGAGCCAAGATTAATGTGACTGTTGTAAAAGATTGAAATGGATGATTACTGAGGACATTTAGAGAGGAGGTAAACATCACATCACTCTTCAGCAAACAAACAATAATAGAGGTTCAAACACTTGTGTAGTACAACGTATTCTTTATGTCATTGACTACATGTTCTACTCCAGATATCATTGACCGCATGTTCTACTCACAAGACAGATATCATTGAACGCATGTTCTACTCACAAGCCAGATATCATTGAACGCATGTTCTACTCACAAGCCAGATATCATTGAACGCATGTTCTACTCACAAGCCAGATATCATTGACCGCATGTTCTACTCACAAGACAGATATCATTGAACGCATGTTCTACTCACAAGCCAGATATCATTGAACGCATGTTCTACTCACAAGCCAGATATCATTGAACGCATGTTCTACTCACAAGACAGATAAAAAAAAAGACTTCCGGTTCACTAGCGCTTGATAGGCAGCAGTGAAATCTCTGTTCATTTTTTCATTTTTGGAATGTGTTTTTCAAATAATATTCCTCAATAGTTGGGACAAGTTTGTTACTCAAAGTCTCCTGGACGTAGGAATGTAATTTATTTCGAAAATTACTAGGTTTATTAGAATTATTCCATTCTTAATTTATATAAATTAGTCAAGGCTATCGATATATTACTTCCGGTTTTTGATTCGCTTACTAGATAGTTCAGAAATCTCTACACTTACGCATAATCAGGAGTTTTCTCACAAATTTTTATTGATTGATAATTAATTTCCAAATGACACTATGTGGAACGCTGTGCGGCGACAAGTCAAGCCACAAAAGTGTTTCTTTGTTTTGAGTAGATTTTAACTTGAAAGAGATGTCCTGCCTCCATTATTCATCTACTAGACTGCGCCAGCTGCGTAACCTTCTAGCTGATAGCTATCTCCTTAGTAGTGAAATTCTTGCACGATGTAGAACACTTCAATTAATAAAAAAGAAAACTGCTAGAGGTTTTCGCGGGGGAAAAAGGAAGATGAGATCTCGTCACTCAGCTCCTTCCACCTCAACACCTGACCATATGCATCAACCCACTTCTCCCCAGTTTGCCCTCAAAGATACAATGAAAGTAAATTGGTCTTTTGAGACGCAGCAATCGATGCATATCCATGTGGTGACAGATGTGTTTGAACGCCTTCCTGTTCGTCCAAAGCGCGTACCATGGGTCCCACTTGACTCCGGACGTATTCGGCGCAGCAACGTCATTGTCATCAGCGGCCGCCAGAAGCTTCCAGACCAACTACGAGTAGGCCACTATAACTGCCAATCCGTGGGCTCAAAGTGCGGGGCGAAGCGAACAAAGATAGTAGAGTTCGTAAAGGACGAATTTGTTGACGTGCTGTTCCTGACGGAGACTTGGTTGAGGTCAACAGGGGATGATGCCAAGTGTGCTGACCTCACGCCACCGGGTTTCGATATTAAGTCCTTTCCGCGTGCTACGAGAGGTGGCGGCCTCGCTGTCATTTATCGTAGCCACCTCCCAGTGACTTTCACCTCCACATTCCCATTCC
Source organism: Lymnaea stagnalis (assembly GCA_964033795.1). Classification (NCBI taxonomy): domain Eukaryota; kingdom Metazoa; phylum Mollusca; class Gastropoda; family Lymnaeidae; genus Lymnaea; species Lymnaea stagnalis. The sequence continues at coordinate 1,348,596 of CAXITT010000048.1, read as the reverse complement.
AGCACACCTCTCTAGAACTTGTTCAGTTCACCCTCAACACGCCCCACACTGTCAACATGTTATGCTTGTACCGCACTCCGCCCAGTAAGAAGAACAAGCTCCTAAACTCCACCTTCCTCTCTGAGCTCCCTGACCTACTTGACTACTGCAACCTGCTCCGTGGAACAAGTGTGATCGTGGGCGACCTTAACGTTCACTATGACGTCCCTACTGATCCCTTTACTAGCAAGGTACTAGACATCCTCACAAGGTTTAGTCTTGTCCAGGGCATTAAGCAGCCCACCTACTATCGCAGCGGCCACATCATCGACTGGGTGGTGTACCGTGATGACGACAACTTGGTGGACAGCTGTACTGTGAGTCATATGCTCTCCTCTGACCATGCAGCGGTGCTCACTACACTCAACGTAGTTCCCCCAAAGAACCCACCTGTCTACAGGACCGTGCGTGACATAAACGCTATAGACAGAGCAGCCTTCAAAGCCGGCATTAAGACAATGCTTCAAGGGCTAGGTGCTGAGCTCAGCGCTCAGCATCTGGACGATGGCCTCCGAGCACTTTTGGACGAGCACGCCCCTCCCATGGCGCGACGTGTCCCGACTGGTCGCTCGTCGCCATGGTATGCAGGCGTTAGTGACCAACTCCGTCTGGCAAAACTCGTGCGAAGACGCGCTGAAAGACGCTGGGTAAAGACTGGACTGAGTGTCGACAGACAGATCTTTTGGACAGCGAAAGATGCGGTGGCAGAGATTGTACAGAGGGCAAAGGATGACTACTGGAGCTCAAAGGTCGAATCCTGTGCATCAACCAAGGCGTTGTTCAGCGCTAGTAACCGTCTCCTGGGCAACAGCAAGAATTTCACCCTCCCTACCGACATTGCACCAGAGCAACTCCCTGACGCCTTTGCGGACTTTTTCATCACCAGGGTGCAAATGATCAGGGAGGAGCTAGACAGCGCGACCCCTACACCTTCCTCACCGTTCTCGGAGGACGTTAGTCAGACAGAATCATTTGATAGTTTTCTGCCTGTGACTGAGGATGAGGTGAGGCGAGTCATCATCAGGTCTGCTCCCAAGTCTTGTGCCCTCGATCCTATCCCCGTCCCACTGCTTGTAGAATGCCTTGACGTCCTCCTCCCAGCACTCACCTCCATCATAAATTCTTCGATTCTCTCTGGCATATTCCCTCCCATTTTTAAACGGTCGATTGTCCTGCCCCTCCTAAAGAAACCCTCACTTGATCCAAACACACTCAAGAATTACCGCCCCGTCAGCAACCTCTCCTTTCTCTCAAAAATCATAGAAAAACTCATACTCTCTCAGCTCTCTGGCTATCTTCATTCTCGCAATCTCTATCCTTCCTCTCAGTCCGCCTACCGACTTGGTCATAGCACAGAAACAGCACTGGTCCGAGTCATGAGTGACCTCCTGCGCGCGATGGACGATGGCAAACTCTCTATTCTCACTCTGTTAGATCTCTCTGCTGCATTTGATACCATTGACCACCAGATTCTTCTTGACCGCCTTCATCTTTCTTTCGGACTTACTGGCTCAGCTTTAAACTGGTTTCAATCATATCTTTCTGACAGAACTCAAAAAGTCTCTATTTCCAACCGCTCTTCCAAACCTTCAGCCCTGTCTATTGGAGTTCCTCAAGGATCGGTCCTTGGGCCGGTCCTTTTCATCCTCTACACTAAACCTCTATCATCTCTCATTAGCCACCACTCAGTTTCCAGTCAATCCTTTGCTGATGACACTCAAATCAGTGACTCTTGCTTTCCTGATCAACTTGATGCCACAATCCTTCGCATACAGGAGTGCGTGGACGATGTAAAGCGTTGGATGACTTGCAACAAACTGAAGCTAAATGATGATAAAACGGAAATCCTTCTCATCCACTCTCAAAACAAACCTCTCCCTCCATTCGCTCCTTCTTCTATATCTATTGGCAACTCTGACATCACACTCTCTCCCTCTGCCAGAAACCTTGGAGTCACGCTTACGGACACCCTCTCCATGGACAAACATGTCACGAATATATGCAGATCAGCATATAACGAAATTAGAAAAATCAGCACCATTAGACACCTCCTCTCCTTTGATGCCACAAAAACTCTCGTCTCTTCACTCATTCTTTCAAAATTTGACTACTGTAACATTCTTCTCTCAGGCATTCCTCAACACCACATAGACAAACTTCAGAAGGCACAGAACTCAGCATGCAGACTCATTTTTAAATTAAAGAAACATGACCACATTCAACCACACATGCGGCAACTCCACTGGCTTCCAATATCCTCTCGCATCAAATACAAGTCTTCCAATCTTTGCTTCAACTCGTTCACTGACCCTCACTTTCCTGTCTATCTCTCTGAACTGTTGCTTCCTTACATCCCCACAAGACAACTACGTTCTTCCATTGACAGTAGAACCCTCTCAATCCCAAGAACTAAAACTAAGACCATCGGTGAACGCTCCTTCTGCTTCCATGGGCCCACGTTCTGGAACCAGCTCCCCTTCCATATACGTCATAGTGAAACCTCGTCCATTTTCAAAAAGTCCCTTAAAACTCATCTGTTTAGGTCCGCCTATGACCTGTGATGCACCCTCCTTGCCCTACCTAATTTTCTGTTTCGGTTTAATCCTGAAGTGTCAAAGTGTCCTCTTTTTATAGCCATTTTCATTGTTTCTATAGAATAGTAGTTACTATCCTAGTGTCTCATTTGTATTTACTTAGTTTACATGTTTTAATAACTGTAAAGCGCTTAGAGCTTTATGATAAGCGCTATATAAAAATGCCTAAATAAATAAATAAATAAATGTCATTGATTACATGTTCTACTCACAAGACAGATGTCATTGACTACATGTTCTACTCACAAGTCAGGTGCCATTGACTACATGTTCTACTCACTAGCCAGGCTCTGTATTTGCATCACCATAAAATACTTGCAATACTTTACAATCTTCATATTTTGGTATAGAGGCAATGACCATGAAGAATTAAGACAGTTTAGCCATTGCAGAACAGTATTTCCCGAGTAATATGTGAGTAAAGTCAGTCAGGTATGTCTGTTCTGGGCATGCAGTAACACTGTACACGTAACTATTGCATTAGATTGTGTGCATGATGTCACAGTAATCAACACATCCGAAGTTCTAGTAAATAAACATCAACTTACGCCTCTGTGTCTGTCTCAGGTGCTGGCTCCTCCTCTATAGTTGAATCTGAGAACAGCTCAAGTCCTGTCTCTGTTTTACCACTACCTAGGCTCCCTGGGTACAAGAGAATATAATAAATGACATAGAATCTGAGAACTCAAGTCCTGTCCTGTTTTACCACTACCTAGGCTCCCTGGATACTAGAGAATAGAAGAAATGAAAATGCAGGATTGATTTCATTCCTTTATGTATTGGTGAACTAACAAATAATAGCATCACTTATGTCTAGGATATGACGGCCTGACGATAAACATTGATGAAGAGATTGTTACATACCCATAACAAGACACCAACTGTGAAAGTGATTGCTCAATAAATCTATGTCATGATAAGAGTGGTGTTAAATGGACACAGCCTGGTGGGACTGTGCTGATTATGTCTGATAAACCTGAAATTATTCAGATCTAAAAATGCACACAATTTAACTTTAGGGACAGTGATTATTTTTAAAATAGGAAATTCCCAATTTAAAGTGTAAATCTATTTAATGGCATATAGGAATGTCTTCAGAAACTAACAGCTTTAAAGACAGTACATGCCTGAATCCAAACTATAGATAATACTTTATTTGTTGAAGCTACTGTGATTCACTTGATAAATCAATAAAATTTATTAGCGGGATTGCAGACTATTCATATAGAATTTTGGTACATGTCTGTGCCTTAACATGGGCCCAATGTTAAGGTGTTTCAATGTGGAGCCAAACCTCCCACTACCTCCCACTGCCACAGTGGGTGCTGTTTTTGCTGTGTGTAAATCCTGTCAATACTGATAAAAGCAACTCACTGATTAACTTCCTGTCTTATGGCAAAGTCATTTAACCCTTGTAAAGTGTTAGAGAAAAATACCTCTCTATTGACCCATTACAAAGAATCATTAGTTAAAAATACATTTACATAAGCCATATTGATTTTTTATCCTTCTAAATTTGGGTCATGACTTTTGATAAGCAGAGGTTCTTATATTTTGAACCCTAGCTGGCCCCCAAAATTGTTCAAATCCGAACACAACATACCCTAACCCCCTGGTAAAGTTAAAATAATTTATGTAATTGAAAAAAAAATGTCAATGTGTGTTATAGGTGACGTTTTTTTAATATATATAAGAGTGGATTTATTTAAAACTTATGTACCAAATATTCTAAAGTAGAAGTAAAAAATATTGAGGTAAGTTTAAAAACTGTGCTGCATCCAGTTATTTATTAGACACTTATTTCTGCATCCAGTTCTTTATGTATTAGACACTTATTTCTGCATCCAGTTATTTATTAGACACTTATTTCTGCATCCAGTTCTTTATGTATTAGACACTTATTTCTGCATCCAGTTCTTTATGTTTTAGACACTTATTTCTGCATCCAGTTCTTTATGTATTAGACACTTATTTCTGCATCACGTTATTTATGTACTAGACACTTATTTCTGCATCCAGTTATTTAAGTATTAGACACATTATTATGGGTGTTTTTTATTGTAAAGTAGGAGTAAAAAATTACAGAGACAATTTTAGAAGCTGTTCTGTATCTAGTTATGTATTAGACTTTATTATTATGGGTGTTTGCTATGGAACTTCAAATATATCAAGAATTATTTAGTTAATTTAAACCAAAATATTTTAGCTAGTGACATATGTATGCAATTGTTTGTGAGAAGTATTGTTTGTTTGCAATTCTTTCTTTATTTTATGATGGGTAGAAAATGGAATATTTTTGTAGAAATTTGAAAAAAAATTGGAAAAAAATAAATTGATGCCAACTGTAATAAATTTGTTTCATTTTTAAATATAAACTGTTACACAAACATGCTATCTCCATTTGTTCCTCTTATATATTAAGGGCCCACGATCATTCATAGTTTATGATCATGACAAAACTGAACTCAAATCAGAAGGAAAAAGAAGAATATGGCAGTTGATACTTTTTAAAAGGATTCAAATAGTGAACAGCTTTTAAAAAAAAATGTTTTTCAAAAGACTTCAATCCAGACACAACAAATTTATGTTTAAATAATTGCAAAATGAATCAGTTATTTTCTTTCTAAAAGCTAATTTTGATAACATACACCAGCCGGCAAATGGCTGCTCGTGAGTGGCTGGATGGTACTCTTTAGCGACCTGAGTGCGGCACGGCAAGTCAGCCACAAATCGGTTTTGACTCCGAAAAACATGGTCCTCGAAAAGAAATTTGGCTCTCAACAAATTTTTTATTCATCCTACTGCTGATTTTTTGCTCTTTTGGCTAATGAGTTTGCCGACCACTGACAGACACAATGGATCATTCACAATTCTATACATTTAAAATGTGAAAAACCTGTTCCTACATTTGATGCCCTTCTGACTGAATGAAATTAGGTATCGCATGTCACAGCAACGGTCTCAACACATGAGAACAAAACAAGTAGAAATTGTGTTGAGAAACATAATCCTAGAGCAGCAAGAAGAAAACTAACATGACTTTCAGGTAAGAAATTAAGATCCAGACACTCATCTTAAACTGAATATGGTTTACAAAGGTTCTTTCCGTCAAATGATCAAGGAAATGAACATGGTTATATTTAGGAACAATAAAAGAAATTTACAGAAGAAAATATGGATCTAAAAACTTTGGCTGTTACCTACCTCGACGAATATGGAGAACTTTTCCAGATACCGGTGCAGATCTAGGAGTTTGTGGTTGGGTGGACTGCAGTGTGCAGAACAGACCAGAACCACTTCGAAATGGGCTCAACATGGGAGGAGGGGTGTAAGGTGGAGGAGTGTGGCCCCTTCCTCTCTCTGTCGAAAAATGACATTCTTTTTGGATCACCCTCGGGGATCGAAGACGACTGTGAAAAAGTCCAAACTGGGGCGGTATGTACAAAGGAGCCGGTCTGTGTTTACGTTTTATCTTTAACGGGCTGGGCAAAGAACCTGGGTTTCTGAAAACTCCGGCACCATCAGAACGCGAAAACAAATCCTGTTCATGTGGGTGCGGCTTCACACCTTTGACAAATGTTTCCTCCATTCTTTTATTAGATCTATACAAAGAATCTTCTGTAAAACTACGTGGTCTCATAGGAGAGTGATCAACACTTTTGGAACGTACATATTTATAATTTATGTCACCAGACTTACTGCGAACCCGCACCCGCGCTGTAAGACCCTCCACCTCCAAAGGGTTGACTAAAACAGAGTGTGGGTTAATCCCAGATGCGTGAGATTTGTTGAGGATAGAGAATATTGAAGAGTTTCTACGGTGTGTCTCCAGGTCAGCAGACAGGCGCCGTCTGTTACCTTGGCCATTATAATGTGATTTGTTGGTTTTAAGTGCAAAAGGCACATCATCTCTGCCTAAGGGGTCATTAGAGAGAGAGCGGTTGTTCACGTCTGATGTGACCGCAGAAGAGAGCATAACATCCTGTTTGATGGAGTCTTTGAATGTTTTAGAGAAGGACGAAGGATATCCTGGAAAAGCTTGGTATGATTGTGGTTGGTCCAGAGTATTGTCCGAGGAAGCTCCGCTAAATATTCCCCGAGATAAGTTCAACTCCGTATTTTCTTTAGTTGCGAGAATTGCATTTTGCTCAGCTAGGCTGTTGTTGATATTTTTCAGAATCTGAGCCACGGCAGCATCACTGTTGCTGGCAGTGGTACTGGAGGTAGAGGAGGAGGGATGGTGAGGGGAAGGTGAAGATGCAGAGATGACACTGAGGAAGGAGCTGGGATCCTGCTGAATACTGTTGTTGCTGCCTTGAATTATGCTTTCCCTGAGCTGAGCATAGTGTTGTTGCTAGATGAAGGAGAAATAAAGATATGTATAGATATGGAGTAAACCGGTGTGGAATAACAAGTGATACAACTGACTGGAGGTGACAAGTCTGTCGTGTAAATTCAACACCTCAGAATAAGATAGAGAGAAGAAATCACAAAAAAGCCTTATTTTTCTTATTCATGGAGCACTCCCACCACAATTATAGTTTTGATGTCTAAATGAAAACATGGCTTGAATAAATTTAATTTATCAAATTTTTTAACCACTAGGAAAAAAAAAAAAGGATTTTAAAATTCTCAAAGAAATGTCAACACTTCAACTTCCTACCAATTTAATGATTATAATTACTTGTGTAGGCTAATAAATAATTTAAAGCACTATTCTCTTTTAATTGAACAAAGTGTTTATTATAAAGTATACCTGTGAAGCTAAACTGGAGTGGCTGGATGGTACTTGGATATTGAGAAAATTGGGAATGCCTGTCTGATCAAGACTGGTGGCCCCTAACTGACCGGAGTTCAGAGACTGAGCCATATTGGGATGGCTGAGAGCGGCCACTATGGACTCCTGCTGCTGCTTTTCAACACTGGCCATGAGGCCATTTTGTATCCTTTTGATCTGTTCTTGTTCAGATTCTAAACCGCCGGTCTGCAGCACAGAAGGTGAGTCTCCGCCAAGAACCACCGACTCTGGGATGGATATGGTGGGCACTCCATTCATATCATCCGAATCTGGTGGCTGCAGCAGAATTTGTGGGATCTGACCGATATGTAGACCTGAGATCTGGCCGGTGATAATCCCAGAATGGTTATTTGACTGGACCTGCATCCTGATCAGATCCTGCTGCTGCAGCTGTTGGCTTTGCTGTTTCTGGAGCTGGGCTATTAAGTGCTGGTGATCGGCCAGGTTAATGCCGGCCGCACTGACGACCGAGGGGTCCAGCGCCGCCAGGATCTGCTGCAAAGACGTGTTGTTGAGGGTGATCTGGGGAGGCGCGGTTGATGTTCGTGTTTCCATAGATTCCGTGCTTTGATTGCTGAGCTGTATGAGAGTTTGTTGGGCGGACAGGCTCACGGGTTGTGTGGTGATTGACATGCTGACAGGGGTGGCCGTGATCTGGTTGTTACTTAGTTGTTGAAGGAGGCCCCGCTGGGTCGTCATCACCAGCTGGTTGTGGTCAATATTCCGCAACTGTTCCTCTTGGAGTTGCTGTTCCCTCATCTGGGCCTGGCGAAGTTGATTCTGCTGCTCTTGCAGCTGGTACTGCAGCTGTTGTGGATTGAGCGGTGGAAGTCCTAGGAGCTTGTGCTCCTGCATGATCTGCTCCAGTTGCTCAGCACTTAGCTGGGGCAGTTCAGCCTGTTGCTGCTGCTGCCTCTGCAGTTCTTCCACCTGGTAGGTGCAAATGTTCACACTTTAAAAACTTACTTGCAAAATTCAACAGCCTTTTGGTTTTTAAGATAAATTTGTTATTAATTAATGTCAAAGGTGAATAAAAGAAATGAGATCCATCTGCACGTGTAACTTAATATTATTAAAGTTTAGTTTTTTTTTACTTCCACATTTGAGGTAAAATGAATGTTTGCAAGACAGAATTGAATGACAGAACTGAAGAATTCTGTAACAAAAAATTATTAAGGCTTTTTACAAAAAAGTAATAGCTGGTAGAGCAATTATTTCCTTATTCAAACTAATTGATTTGATGCAGCATGGACCCCACAGATAACATTCTCTCAAACTAATTGATGGACAACATTCTCTCAAACTCATTGATGGACAACATTCAAACTAATTGATGGACAACATTCTCTCAAACTCATTGATGGACAACATTCTCTCAAACTCATTGATGGACAACATTCTCTCAAACTAATTGATGGACAACATTCTCTCAAACTCATTGATGGACAACATTCTCTCAAGCTAATTGATGGACAACATTCTCTCAAACTAATTGATGGACAACATTCTCTCAAAGTATTTTATGGACAACATTCTTTCAAACTCATTGATGGACAACATTCTCTCAAACTCATTGATGGACAACATTCTCTCAAACTCATTGATGGACAACATTCTCTCAAACTAATTGATAGACAACATTCTCTCAAACTAATTGATGGACAACATTCTCTCAAACTAATTGATAGACAACATTCTCTCAAACTCATTGATGGACAACATTCTCTCAAACTCATTGATGGACAACATTCTCTCAAACTAATTGATGGACAACATTCTCTCAAACTCATTGATGGACAACATTCTCTCAAGCTAATTGATGGACAACATTCTCTCAAACTCATTGATGGACAACATTCTCTCAAACTGATTGATGGACAACATTCTCTCAAACTCATTGATGGACAACATTCTCTCAAACTCATTGATGGACAACATTCTCTCAAACTCATTGTTGGACAACATTCTCTCAAACTAATTGATAGACAACATTCTCTCGAACTAATTGATGGACAACATTCTCTCAAACTCATTGATGGACAACATTCTCTCAAACTAATTGATGGACAACATTCTCTCAAACTAATTGAGGGACAACATTCTCTCAAACTCATTGATGGACAACATTCTCTCAAGCTAATTGATGGACAACATTCTCTCAAACTCATTGATGGATAACATTCTCTCAAACTGATTGATGGACAACATTCTCTCAAACTCATTGATGGACAACATTCTCTCAAACTCATTGATGGACAACATTCTCTCAAACTCATTGTTGGACAACATTCTCTCAAACTAATTGATAGACAACATTCTCTCAAACCCATTGATGGACAACATTCTCTCAAACTCATTGATGGACAACATTCTCTCAAACTTATTGATAGACAACATTCTCTCAAACTAATTGATAGACAACATTCTCTCAAACCAATTGATGGACAACATTCTCTCAAACTGATTGATGGACAACATTCTCTCAAACTCATTGATGGACAACATTCTCTCAAACTAATTGATGGACAACATTCTCCCAAACTCATTGAGGGACAACATTCTCTCAAACTCATTGATAGACAACATTCTCTCAAACTCATTGAGGGACAACATTCTCTCAAGCTAATTGATGGACAACATTCTCTCAAACTCATTGCGGGACAACATTCTCTCAAGCTAATTGATGGACAACATTCTCTCAAACTCATTGATGGACAACATTCTCTCAAACTCATTGTTGGACAACATTCTCTCAAACAAATTGATGGACAACATTCTTTCAAACTCATTGATGGACAACATTCTCTCAAACTGATTGATGGACAACATTCTCTCAAACTCATTGCGGGACAACATTCTCTCAAGCTAATTGATGGACAACATTCTCTCAAACTCATTGATGGACAACATTCTCTCAAGCTAATTGATGGACAACATTCTCTCAAACTCATTGCGGGACAACATTCTCTCAAGCTAATTGATGGACAACATTCTCTCAAACTCATTGATGGACAACATTCTCTCAAACTCATTGTTGGACAACATTCTCTCAAACAAATTGATGGACAACATTCTTTCAAACTCATTGTTGGACAACATTCTCTCAAAATCATTGATGGACAACATTCTCTCAAACTCATTGATGGACAACATTCTCTCAAACTAATTGATGGACAACATTCTTTCAAACTCATTGATGGACAACATTCTCTCAAACTAATTGATGGACAACATTCTCTCAAACTCATTGATGGACAACATTCTCTCAAACTCATTGATGGACAACATTCTCTCAAACTCATTGATGGACAACATTCTCTCAAACTCATTGATGGACAACATTCTCTCAAACTAATTGATGGACAACATTCTCTCAAACTCATTGATGGACAACATTCTCTCAAACTCATTGATGGACAACATTCTCTCAAACTGATTGATGGACAACATTCTCTCAAACTCATTGATGGACAACATTCTCTCAAACTCATTGATGGACAACATTCTCTCAAACTCATTGATGGACAACATTCTCTCAAACTAATTGATAGACAACATTCTCTCAAACTCATTGATGGACAACATTCTCTCAAACTAATTGATAGACAACATTCTCTCAAACTCATTGATGGACAACATTCTTTCAAACTCATTGATGGACAACATTCTCTCAAACTAATTGATGGACAACATTTTCTCAAACTAATTGATGGACAACATTCTCTCAAACTAATTGATGGACAACATTTTCTCAAACTCATTGATTTGATGCAGTATGTGACCCACGGACAACATACTCTCAAATTAATTGATGGACAACATACTCTCAAACTGGTTGTTATTTAACAGTTACAAACCTGCTGGAAACTGCGAACCAGGCTTTGGATACGTTCACCTTGCTGAGGTGATGCTGTCCTTACTGGCATAGACTCTATGCTCATTGGAACTGTTGAAGTATCACACAGTATCTGGCCAGATAAAAGCTGTTGGAATAAAAAATGAATGGTATTAATTCCTGATATGTAATAATCAAATAACTGCAGTTTATCTCAAGAACTTGTTCATTGGACATGTTCCTTTGGCAGTTGTTCCACATGGATAAACTTCAAGCAATAACTGAAAAGAAATTGGCTTTATCCTATTCGATATAAAGGCATCTTTGTTATCATAGTATAATTATACGGGAAGGGGGGTGGAATTTGCAGCAGCTCTCACTACACATTTTATTAAAAGATAAATAAATAAAATAAATAATTATTAACTGGTATCTCATTTATGCAGTCAATACCTAATAATATAATCACAAAATGAGTATAGAAAAGTGGGGAAGGGGAGGGGGAATGCAATTAGATACATTTTTAAAAAAGGTGAGTTCCAGTCTATGTCTATTAGTCCAGTCCATTTTTTTTGTGCCAAAGTTAATATGTGACTGGTTACACACCCATCATTTCAGTACCAAAATATTCAAAAAGATCATCAGAGTGATTGCACTTTCTGTTGTGCTCTAGGAATCCAGCACAAAATATTCCACGCACCTGTATGTTTTGTTGGGACTGTTCTTGTAACAATTGTTGCTGGGCCTTGATGTGCTCCTCAAAGAAACGCATGCTCTCTTGGTTAGACTGCTGCTGCTGTTGATACTGCTGCTGCTGTAGTGTTTTCTGTTGCTGCCTCCTCTGCTGTTGTTCTTCAGACATTCTCCTCTTCAGTATGTGTGAGGACAGCTGTTCCTGTAAGTGTTTGTGCTTTTGTTGGGGTAGAACTGCATCCAGCAATGTCCCGTCTGCTTTTATAGTGAACTAAATGAAGTTGAGATTAAAGTGTTTTAACATAGGTAAGTGACTCACTATAGCTGCAGCTTGAGAAACAGAGAAATCTCCCCAATATCAACCTGTTCAATTATTCTTTTCAAAGAGTTTACTAAGAATAAATATCAAACTTTGAAAACAATTAGAAATCAACATACAGTAGACATTTCTCATGAGATTCAATGCTGACTGCAAGCGATAGCTAGTTAATCATTTTAATGAAAACATGAAATCTCAAGTTTCAGTTAGTCCATATCATTCTCATCCACTGACATTATAAATTAAAGAGATTTGTATATAAACATAGAATCACACCTAGGTATTAATATTTTCAAAAGTTATTATAGAATCAAACTTACAATTTAATATGTTAAAAAACTATCATTCATATGGATTTAAATTTATCCAGAAGCTGTTTATTTCAAGACTAAATACCGCTATCAACATAAAAATTGTTTATTACGATGATTGCTGTTTTATTTCTCAACAATTTAATTTGGTGCAGGCTTGATGAAAAGCTGTGTAAACATTTGAAGGAGACTTAACATTGTTCTGAAACTTACATTCTGAATGTGCTGGTCAGATGGAGAGCCAACACTCATCACATCTATTGCACCGTGCTGGTCAGACTGGCCGGGTGTCAGGGGAGTAGGGGAGAATGTGGCCGATGTGGGGGTTGAAGGGGAGCTTCTGGCCGGCTGGGGCGAAGGGGTGGAGGTATGAGGGGGTCTTCGAAGAGGGGGCCCCATATCTGATGATGAGGAGCTGGATGTCTTACGCATTGGAGATTTCTTGCCATCTTTTTCCTAAGTGCATAAAGTTAATGAGTCGCAACTGTGAGTTTGATGGAGTTTTCACTACTTGAACGCAAGTATAAAACAGAATACTACAAAATAATCTTTATACAATTACTGAATTTTCAACAATCATAAGAAAGTCTAAAAAATAATACCCTAAAGTAAACTTTATCTATATTCCAAAAAATTGTTCCAATGTATTTGGATAATCTCGTGCGGAGATACTGATCTTTCATCGAGCGCCTCCCCAGGTGGGAAAGCCCACCAGATATGGAGGGTACCAGGGAAATAAAATACCTGGGGCTGACCAAAATCATAACCTACTGCCTTGTAGGAAGTGGAGAGATCCACAAAGGCTAGGGAACCTTACCCAAAAACTAAGGCAGCTATCCAGAGAGCTGTAAGGGGCAACCCCCCAAGACGGTTGTGCGCAGGGTTAACAACCCGGCCACGTAAAAAAAAACAACGTTACGAAAGCCAAGCAACTGAACAAAACCCGGACTGATACCAATGGAAATCGACCTATGCATGGATATGGACATGATTTTTGGATTGCGATTTGGAATGTATTAAGCCTGTTTAGAGCAGGAGCCTTAGCCAACCTTGTAAATCAGCTGGTCAAATATAAAATATCAATTGCTGCATTGCAAGAAATTTGATGGAAAAATTCAGACATCCTCAAGACAAAAGAATACACCATATTTTATAGTGGTTGCAACACCAACACACTAGGAACAGGATTTGCCATGAAAAAAGAAGCGGTCAGTGCAGTCATAGGCTTCAAACCAGAGAACGAAAGATTGTGTTCTTTGCGTGTGCGAGGTAAAATGTTCAATTTAACATTAATACATGTACATGCTCCAACGGAAGACACGGAAGATCAGGATAAAGAATCCTTTTATGAGACACTGGAAAAGATCTACGAAGAGGCACCACGACATGATATTAAAATAGTGATTGGAGACTTCAATGCCAAAATAAGAAAAGAAAAGGTGTTCATGCCAACTATTGGCAAGGAAAGTCTGCACGAAGAATCCAATGACAATGGGATCCGACTCATAGACTTCACGGTAGGAAAAGGGATGTCAGTTAGCAGCACCAAGTTTCCGCACAAAAATATACATAAAGCTACGTGGAACTCACCAGATGGAATCACCCGCAATCAAATCGATCACGTTTTAATAGATCGAAGACATGGATCAGATATATTAGATGTGAGAAGCCTTAGAGGAGCAGATGCGGACTCGGACCATCTACTTGTAAGGGTGAAATATAGGCAGAGGATAAGCTTAGTTCACAATGGTCGTAATCAAAGAGAGAAACGATACGATTACCAAAAGCTGCCCAAAGACCCATTAACTGCAAAAGCTTACCAGAATGAAGTAGAAGCACAATTAGAAGCATCGCACGAGGAAATAAACGGGGAAAACAACATAAATGAACAGTGGAATAGGATAAAAAATGCCATTAAAAGATCAGCAGAAAAAGTAGTGGGATTTCAGCAAGCCAACAATAGAGTAGGCTGGTACGACAATGAATGCAGAGTGACTGTGGAAGAAAGAAACAAAGCACGAATGATCATGTTACAAAGGGAAACCAGAAAGACAATACAAGCATACAAGGAAGCCAGAAGGAAAGCAACAAAAATGTGTAGGAAGAAAATAGTAAGGTATTGGAGAGGTGGGCTGAATATTTTGAGGACACACTGAATGCAGACAATAGACAAGAAGAAGATTATCAACACCCACAGGGAGGACCAGACCCTTTTATACAATGCCCAACCCTAGAAGAAACCAAAGAGGTAATTAATTACATGAAAAATCACAAAGCCCCCGGACAAGACCTTATCACAGCAGAACTGATTCAATATGGAGGAAAAGAACTACACAATCAGATACATAAACTTATAACTAAAATTTGGCAAGAGGAGAAAATCCCGACAGAATGGGAAACAGCATTAATAACCCCAATACACAAGAAAGGCGCCAAACTTCAGTGCACAAACTACAGAGGAATCTCCCTATTAAATGTTACATACAAAATACTGACGAAACTAATTGCCAAAAGACTACAACCTTACACTGAAGAAATACTAGGTGATTACCAATGCGGATTCAGGCCTAACAGATCAACGACTGATCAGATTTTCACCATCAGATGCCTGTTAGAGAAAAGCTATGAATTTAATATACCAGTACATCAACTCTATGTAGACTATAAAATGGCCTATGACAGCATCAAAAGAAACTATTTATATGAGACTCTACAGGAGTTTGGGATACCCAACAAACTGACAAGGTAATACATGTAACACTAAACAACTCAAAAAGCAAAATCAAGATTCAAGGAGAATATTCAAGGGAATTTCATATTAGACGAGGCCTAAGACAGGGAGACTCACTGTCTTGTATGCTCTTTAACCTAACATTGAGAGAGTTATTAGAAACATACACATTGACACTCGAGGAACGATAACAAGATACTTTCTGAGGGAAACTCAAGACCCACAACCAACGGGCACACTCTACAACCAACCACTTCAGTATCTTGCATATCCTGATGACATAGCACTGCTAGGGAAAAGTATTAAAGGCATATCAAAATCTTTAATTGAATTAGAAGAGGCATCACTAAAAGCAGGGCTGGAAGTTAACAACCAAAAAACAAAATACATGACCAAGATAAGAGAAGAACAAACAGATGAAGCAATTAAAATTAGAAACCAGACTTTTGAAAAAGTAAATCAATTCAAATACCTTGGATCTTTTTTAAATGAAAGATACGAATTACTAACAGAAATAAAAGAAAGAATATCAGCCGGAAACAGGGCATACTTCAGTAGTCAGAAAATACTCAAAAGTAAAAACATTACAAGAGAAACAAAGAAAACTATTTATAAAACTGTGATCAGACCAGTTGTAACATATGCAAGTGAAACTTGGACCCTAACAAAAACAGCAGAAAACCTATTAAACACATGGGAGAGGAAAGTTCTCAGGAAAATATATGGGCCAACAAAGGATGAATATGGATGGAGAATACGAACCAACCATGAATTATACAGTCTATATCAGGATCCTACGATAGTGGCAGGAATAAAAAGAGCCAGGCTACGCTGGGCAGGACACCTAGAGAGAATGCCAAATGACAGAGGAACGAAGAGGGTACATCACCAATACCCCAGAGGAAAAAGGCTCAAAGGCAGACCTAGGCTTAGGTGGATAGATGATGTAGAAAAAGATCTACAGCAGCTGAAAGTCCAAGCATGGAAAAGAAAGGCATTAGTTAGGTCTGAGTGGAAGGAAGTAGTGAGGCAGGCCAAAGCCCTACATGGGCTGTAGCGCCACAGGGATGGATGGATGGATGTATTTGGATAATATTTTATATTTTATTTTAATGTCATCTTCATCGATGTCTCAGCCTACAAGATAGCAACTACACTGCCCCACTGCCGATTTCCTCAATGCAAGTGCTGCTTTATCTAATGTTCTATAAAAATGAAGACCATAAAGCATGACATAACGTGAAATAATCTTTAAATAAAATTTTCACACAGCCCAGATGTTAGTCAATCTAAAATATTTGTCCTGATGTTGGCTTAAAAGCTATGCAATCAAACTGAATACTAAATTTGAACCAAACAAGTAACAAAAATAAAATCTTTTCATCACTGTGTTAAGTTTAGATTGCACGTGTAGGTTTGGTGAAGCTATCGTTACCTTTCCCTTTTTCAGATATCCTCCGTGACATCTCATGTGTCCGTTAAGAGCAGCTATGCAATCAAACTGAATACTAAATTTGAACCAAACAAGTAACAAAAATAAAATCTTTTCATCACTGTGTTAAGTTTAGATTGCACGTGTAGGTTTGGTGAAGCTATCGTTACCTTTCCCTTTTTCAGATATCCTCCGTGACATCTCATGTGTCCGTTAAGAGCAGCGGCATTCTTAAAATACCTATCACAAGTGGTACAGTACGCTTGACTCTTTGGCTGCTCCTCAAGGCTGGCTCAGTAGGGAAAAAAGAGGGAACATAGAAACATAATGCTGTTTAATTGTTCAAATTATAAGTAAAACATAGAAACATAATGCTGTTTTTTCTAATTGCTCAACTTCAGTAAGGAAACTATTGGCTTGAGACAAACAATATCTCTTCCCCAGTACAAGCTGTAATTACAAAATTTAAATGTAATTTATACCATACAAATGACACATGAACCACTTTATTCAATTGTGTCCATTGAAGCCATCTACTCATTCTTACGTAATCAATTCTCTTTAAAAAAAAAATAACAGCTCTTTGATAATTCATAAGATGAGTTCATTAAAAAAAAAAGAGTATTTAAAAAAAAATTTATTCTGAAAGTTCTTTCAAATATCCATATAAAGAGGATATATTGGGAAAAATGAAAAAAAATCCTAATGAAATTAATATTTTGTTTATTCCGGAGACTATTAAAATAATAATATTAAATCTGAAATATAAAAAGTAACTCTAGACCTATTATAAAGATTTGCAGAGTTGAAAGTGATTTGAGATGATGCACACCTTTTTGTTAGAGAAGAGCTGTCAGGTGAGGTGGTAAACCAAGATCCTCTATTCTGTGGGCTGGTCATGGGGCTGATGGGCTGGACTGCAGCCGGGGACACAGGGCTTCGGGTGGGCAGCTCAGCTGTGATGACCACACCACCGGGTGACTGGTCATTACGAGATGTTGGAGAATGTTCATTGGAAGTAGGGGTACCAACAAATGTGTATACCTGTGACAGAAAGGGGGATTACTTTATATACCTGAGACAGAAAGGGGATTTACTGTGTATACCTGTGATAGAAAGGGGAACTACTGTGTATACCTGTGACAGAAAGGGAGGATTACTGTGTATACCTGTGATAGAAAGGGGGATTACTGTGTATACCTGTGACAGAAAGGGGGATTACTGTGTATACCTGTAACAGAAAGGGGTATACCTGTGACAGAAAGGGGGATTACTGTGTACACCTGTAACAGAAAGGGGGATTACTGTGTATACCTGTGACAGAAAGGGGGATCACAACTACTATTCTGCTTTAATAAAAATATTTTATGATGATTCCTCAGAAAAATTCACTTTCCTATTTACTGTAAAAAGCTACACTATAGCTGAATGTTCCATTTTTCCATGTAAAAAAAAACATAAAATGGTTAATTGATATGTACAAAATGGATTGCTGGCAGCTGAGAATTAAAGTCACTGGGTTTTTTTATTATGAGATCCTAGAATTGACGCAATGCTAAAAAGCAAAGTGCCTCCCTTACATTTCTTACCCCGGCCTTATCTTGCCACACCATGGGAGATTCTTGCTGGGCTGTGGCAGCGACCGCCGATTCCTTCTCTGCCGCCACTTTCTTCTTTTGCACATCGAGCTGTTGCTGTTGAAGGGCCTGCTGCTTTAGCTGCTGCACTTGTTGAATGACCGCAAGCATGTCTGCGGGCTGTTTCTGCTGTTGGATCTGTAATTGGATCTGCAGTTGCTGGGCAACAGTGTCACTGGCCTGGATGGTGATCTTTTGTTCTTTAGTCTTCTGTAATACATTTCATCAATAGCATAAGGCAGATATTTAACATTGCCCATTCCAGAAAGTTTAGTCACAAAGTAAAACAAGTTACTTATTATAAATTTTAAAAAAAGGATTGTCTATAATTTGGAGCTTCAATAATGATATATAAATAACAATTAGGACAAAAAGTTTTATCAAGTGATCTTACAAAAAGTTGTTTTTGATATTCTATTTCCGCCTCACTGACCTCCTCTTGTTGCTGCTTTTGCTGTTTCTGTTGCTGTAAAAGCAGCTTTTGCTGTTGGTGAATTTGCTGCACCATTAGCTCCTGCTGCTTTTGTTGCTGATTGTTCTTCAACTGCTGGGCATCAAAGTGAAAGACATTGCCACCAGCCTGAGAAACAGAACATTATCTCAACCTCTGTCAGACAGAACTGTGTCTTTCATTCTTAACATTTATATCCTTAAAAGCATTTTGGAAATAAAAAGCACACTATGATTATAATCAAAATAATAATAATAATAATAATGATAATAATAATAATAATAACTAGGGCTCAACCGGATGCAGCTTTTTTGAGAAAATATGTGGTGGCTCCAAGTTTGACAAAAAAAAGTTAACCTCTCATTTTCTATAATATATTATTGTTGTTATTATTATGAAAGTGGTCTTGTATAGCGCAGTAACCCAGCCTTTAAAAAATAGACCTACAGACAGTCCTAAACTCTACGTGCTCGCCTTCAAACAATAGTCCTACAGACAGTCCTAAACTCTACGTGCTCGCCTTCAAACAATAGTCCTACAGACAGTCCTAAACTCTACGTGCTCGCCTTCAAACAATAGTCCTACAGACAGTCCTAAACTCTACGTGCTCGCCTTCAAACAATAGACCTACAGACAGTCCTAAACTCTACGTGCTCGCCTTCAAACAATAGTCCTACAGACAGTCCTAAACTCTATGTGCTCGCCTTCAAACAATAGACCTACAGACAGTCCTAAACTCTACGTGCTCGCCTTCAAACAATAGACCTACAGACAGTCCTAAACTCTACGTGCTCGCCTTCAAACAATAGTCCTAAAGACAGTCCTAAACTCTACGTGCTCGCCTTCAAACAATAGTCCTAAAGACAGTCCTAAACTCTACGTGCTCGCCTTCAAACAATAGTCCTAAAGACAGTCCTAAACTCTACGTGCTCGCCTTCAAACAATAGTCCTAAAGACAGTCCTAAACTCTACGTGCTCGCCTTCAAACAATAGTCCTAAAGACAGTCCTAAACTCTACGTGCTCGCCTTCAAACAATAGTCCTAAAGACAGTCCTAAACTCTACGTGCTCGCCTTCAAACAATAGTCCTAAAGACAGTCCTAAACTCTACGTGCTCGCCTTCAAACAATAGTCCTAAAGACAGTCCTAAACTCTACGTGCTCGCCTTCAAACAATAGTCCTAAAGACAGTCCTAAACTCTACGTGCTCGCCTTCAAACAATAGTCCTACAGACAGTCCTTCACCATTCCAGTGACTCTTTACTGATTAATATAAAGAAAAAGATGAAACTGAACAGAGTTGAGACGTCACGCATGAAAGCTCGCTGAGTGACAGGTCTTGATCTCTCACTCAGGTACTACTACTTAAAACATGTTGTCAAGAGGAATCAGGACACACCAGAAACAAAATGTGTATAAGAGATAATAATAGGTTGAGAATTTTAGAGGTTTAAAGGATATTTTCAAATACAATTTTAATATTTACAAAAATGAAAGCTGTGGCACACTTCTATTTACTACAGAGTATTAGAACGATGTTTGCTGCAGTCTGAATCAGACAAGAAAATATCACACTTATTGGTATTGACTGACTCACCCCTGCGGCCCCCGGACTTGGAGTAGGAGTGGCTGAACCTGGACTACAGACGGGGGAATTAATTTGTTTGCCCCGTCCATCACCGCTTTTCTTGCTTCCATTACGAGGCGCGGGTGGGGATATTCCTGCGGCGGCCATGCTGGCCTGGACATGCGTCTGAATGGTCTGAGGATCCAGATGGTGATGCTGTTCCAGATGGCGCCTAAGAGATCGTGCATCACAGTATCCTTTGTCACAGTTTTCTAGCTGACATTCATAGGGTTTTTTATCTAAGTGTGTCATAAGGTGCCCATTTCTATGAGTGAGGGAAAATAACATGGACAAAAAAAACAACTTAATTCCAAATGTAATTTTCTAACAACTTAGACACATGTTTACCTAACAACTTAGACACATGTTTAAAAGAATTAAAATAGGAGAACAAAGCAGGCAGAAGCTGAACATAATGAAAGGACAATAAAAAGAAGAACGGGTCGGCTAAGAGCCTTCCTTCAAAAGATCTAATACAAGTAATGTGCTGAATAAAGGAAAGTATTAATAGCTTCAGTATATTATACTCGTGTGTAAATATGTATTGGCAGGATGAAGAGATCAGAAAACCTTCAAAAGTCTTGTTTCTCTCAACCTGCCAATTATTTTAATGACTGAAATCAACAAATATTTGAGAACCTTCCATAAGACTTACAAATGGTCTTGTCTTTTAAATCCCTTTGAGCACACATTACAAACATATTTTCTTTCATCAGAGTGGGTCAGTTTGTGCTTGGCAAGGGCACCAATGTTGCTGAATGTTTTACCACATGCCGGACATTGGGAGGGTCCACATTTGGAAGGACTTGACAGGTCAGCTGATGTAATGGAGCTGTTCGAACCTTTCCTCTCAGGAGACTTGACTGCTTCGTCCATGTCACTGTGATGCTGCATCAAGCCTGCTGTTAAAGAAACAAACAATACATAGACACAAAAATAAATAGTGCAGGAAGGAACTGTGTCCACTTTGTATGTATTTAAAGTTACCCAACTGTAAAATACAATTTAGTGTACTGATCCACGTAGCATTTATTTTTGCACTTTGATTTAAACTATATTAAATACAGTACAGAGAGGCATATCAGGCCGTCAACATTTATGTATATACCTGTGTCTAGCACCGATGATGTTGAGTCTGCCATGAGGCCCGCATCCGTGAATGGTTGTGGTGACAGTGACAAACTGTCAGTTACTCCGCCATCAAACAGATCAAATGAAGTGCCGCCAGTTCCATCCCCTAGCCTCATACCCTGACCTCCTGATCCAAGGCTCGACAGCAAGCCATCATCAAACTGTGGCAGACCGCTTGAAGAGGTAGAATCAAACGCTGAATCACCAAGCATCTCGGGGTCGTTGAAGTTAAGACTGTTGACGGCACTCAGCATTTTATCCCCACCGCTGACAACTGAATGAAAGTGGAGCCCAGACTGCATACTTGATTGTGAAGTAATGACGGGGCTGTTCTGACCTTGAATACTGATCCCATCACCTACCATTATATTAAGTGGAGACTTGGTGTCTCGTTTGGACATTATGTCCGATGAATTCATAAAGCTGTTATCAGATATTTTATAAATGCTAGCATCTGACAAGCCGTTTAACGGAAAGTTGACCGATGACACCAGCAGATCTTCCGAGTGTGCAAAAGTTATATTGGGCTGGTAGCCATTAAAAGCTGACAAGGACAGAGGAAGATCAATTAGATTCAATCCACTTGGGTGGTTATCTGAAGATACCGACGACATAAAATTGGACAGAAAAACTGATCCATTAAGTCCAACGGCTAGCGGTGATGCCTGGCTGCTGGCCCCAGCAACCTGCTGTCCTTCCATTGCTCTCTCCAATTGAATGTTCTTGTTTTCTGCCTGCTTCCATCAAGCAACTTGTCTATCATGACATCAATTATTATGCTATCAATTGCAATTATCAGTCTGGAACTACATGATTGCAGTTATTCTGAAAAAAGTACAAACCCAATTAGTTCAAATTAGCAAAACTCAGTTTAACTATAATGCTTAATTGTATCCATGAACCGGTATCAGCAATGCTTTAGCCTAGGCTAAGAAATTTTTTTTAAAACATAATTCTTAATAGCGGTACTTCAATTTTACATTCCTTCTAAGTCTAAAGGTGTGAAGGCATTCTAGCATTTTGTGAGATAATGCTTACTGTAGTAAGAACCCTGCATGTAACTGAACCCATGAAAGAATATAGCCATCAAAATGAGGGTCGAGATAAAAGTTTCATTATTTCACACAGTTATGTGTGTGTGTGTCCAATTATGACAATTTCATTTTGGTAGGTCTATCCCACTTCAGTCTATCAGGGACATTTAAACTAACCACTTCAAATTATTACTTATTCAATGTTACTGCTACCAGAACTACTTTAGGTCTATCCCACTTCAGTCTATCAGGGACATTTAAACTAACCACTTCAAATTATTACTTATTCAATGTTACTGCTACCAGAACTACTTTAGGTCTATCCCACTTCAGTCTATCAGGGACATTTAAACTAACCACTTCAAATTATTACTTATTCAATGTTACTGCTACCAGAACTACTTTAGGTCTATCCCACTTCAGTCTATCAGGGACATTTAAACTAACCACTTCAAATTATTACTTATTCAATGTTACTGCTAACAGAACTACTTTACTTATTTATTTTTGAATTATAAATATAAAAGTGACATTTTAGGACTTAAATTTATTTTAATACGGTATATATTGTTTATGCTTCGCACGCAAAGATGACCAAGGCTTGGGCAGCAGCCTTGACTTGAGCTGTATTTTGTTTAAAGTGAGGGAGAGTTGCTCAATTCGCCAGCTTCACTCTCTTATCCTTTCCTATTTGATCCAAAGGCAAGACTTGGTCAAGAAGACTGGAAATAGACCAGGATGCAGCAGATGGACAGCAAAGTGTTTCACTGTGCTCTTCATGCATTCCAAGATGTAGGAGCTGTCAGAATTCTCATTGTATTAACATTCCCACATACTGGTCTCCATCTCTCTGTTTCATTTCAGAGTTTGCATTCTCTTAGATGAGTTGCTGTTTAAGGTTAACGGTTCCCTTCCCCCCAGAGTACTAGTATTGTTTTGGTTGTTAATGCTTTTGCTGGGGATTGAATTCCAGTAAAAAATCTTGGGATTCAAGACCTCATCACAGCAGAACTGATTCAATATGGAGGAAAAGAACTACACAATCAGATACATAAACTTAAAACTAAAATTCGGCAAGAAGAGAAAATCCCAACAGAATGGGAAACAGCATTAATAACCCCACTACACAAGAAAGGCTCCAAACTTCAGTGCACAAACTAGAGGAATCTCTCTGTTAAATGTTACATACAAAATACTGACGAAGCTTATTGCCAAAAGACTACAACCTTACACTGAGGAAATACTAGGTGATTACAATGTGGATTCAGGCCTAACAGATCAACGAATGATCAGATTTTCACCATCAGATGCCTATTAGAGAAATGCTTTGAATATAATATACCAGTACATCAACTCTATGTGGACTATAAAATGGCCTATGACAGCATCAAAAGAAAATATCTATATGAGACTCTGCAGGAGTTTGGGATACCCAACAAACTGACAAGACTAATACATGTAACACTAAACAACTCAAAAAGCAAAATCAAGATTCAAGGAGAATATTCAAAACAACAAAAACGGCAGGAAACCTATTAAACACATGGGAGAGGAAAATTCTCAGGAAAATATATGAATAAACAAAGGATGAATATGGATGGAGAATACGAACCAACCATGAATTGTACAGTCTATATCAGGATCCTACGATAGTGGCTGAAATAAAAAGAGACAGGCTACTCTGGGCAGGACACTTAGAGAGAATGCCAAATGACAGAGGAACGAAGAGGGTGCATCAACAATACCCCAGAGGAAAAAGGCTCAAAAGCAGACCTAGGTTTAGATGGATGAATGATGTGGAAAAAGATCTACAGCAGCTGAAAGTCCAAGCATGGAAAAGAAAGGCATTAGGTAGGTCTGAGTGGAAGGAAGTGGTGAGGCAGGCCAAAGCCCTACATGGGCTGTAGCGCCACAGGGATGGATGAAAAGCTTGGGATAGACTCAATTTTGACCGCTCAGCCTATAGCCCTACTATACGTACTAATGAGTAACAATCATTTTTAAGATTCATTAGTAACAGCTGATCACTGCTTGTTGTATATACAATTTGCAAAGCCTGACTTTAGAAAAGTGCTTGAGAATAGTGATAGTAACATAGGAAGGGACCATTGATATACTATTTTCAAACCTATTTCCCTTCGAAACCCCCTAAAATTGTACAATATCATCTCAAAATTCGTACAATAAAGTATGTTAATAGTAAATAAATAAACATACAGCATATATAATCTACCGGTATACAATAACTGCTCCCATCGCGGGTCAAGTGGGATCAAGTTATGCTGACGTCGAAAAATGTAACTTCTAAAAGTTCATAACTGACGTTTATATTGTAATCTGCTTTACTTTGTTTTGCAGACGTGTATCTGCTATAGATATCTGATTACCAATTAATATTTAGGTGAACTTCAGATCACATTATCACAGACTGTCACTGGTAAAAATAAAGTTGTAATAAGGGGAGAGACTGCAATCAGGTTAGCACATATACAATTAGTAAAACAAAGCAGGGTTAAACCTGAAAAAAGGAATGCAACAAAACAATGGTTCAAGCGCCCTTCCACGTCCCGAACTATCGCAGTGGACTTACTCCTCCTCTTTTATTTCACTCCTCTCTATTTAATCTCTCACTCACTTTCTGTCACATTTCTTTTGCTGCCCACGGATACTACTTCTAAGCTAAGTGCTATTTTGTATTTTATTTTCATACCGTTTTTTCTGTTGTTTTGTTCACTGAAGAAGGCTTTCTGCTGACACGTTCGTTGTTTTGTTGCGTTCCTTTTTTCAAGTTTCACCCTACTTTTTTTTCACTAATTTTATAAAAATAGTTACTGGACATTAATAAGAATTTTTTTTTTTAAATACCAAGTAACTTAAGATTTTTTTTTTTAGGAAAATTTGTTTTAAAAAAAAAGAATACCCATTATGCCTATTTCCCGCTATTTTAAAGAGATTTCAAAGGTTCTCTCAGATCGTATAAAATATGTCGAAATCTAATGTTGCTGCACCAAATACCGTATTTATTGGCGTATAACACGCCCCCGCGTATAACAAGCACCTCAATTTAAGAAGCCAATTTCAGGAAAAAAAACTAAACATTATATCGGCATATAACATGCACACATGATTTGCCCCCTATTTTCGGGGAGAAAAAGTGTGTGTTATATGCCAATAAATTCGGTAGTTGAAAATGCATAATCTAGTTTTCTCTGTTTCTGGACTTGCCACGGTCAGTCGTAGAAATAATTATGTCACAAAATTAAGTCATTTAGCAAACAAACGTGAGGAGGAGGAATCTGTACAGTGTGTAGGCAAAAAAATTCAAATTTTCAAACACCACTCCCCCAGAAACCCATTATAGTAACTACTTTTTGCAGTTACTAGATGGGGCTTAGTGATTTACATGTGTTATATTTATTTTTACCCAACTCTTTATTTAATTTTCTTTTTATATTCACTATTTCCAAGTGGACTTGTTAGAATTTAACACAGGGAGCCTGGTGAAAACCGAAATTTTGTAGAGGCGCCGAAAATGAAAATTTTGAAGTACTAGCATAGCCCAACAAAATATACATCACATGTGCATTGCACATATAGTGGAATAAATATTACTTTAATACCTCTACTACTTAGGACTATCAGAGTTTATCTAGCGAGTTCATTTGTGAAAATACATGGCAAAATTATGAAGATAAGTCCAACAAAACATTGAAAGATATTTTTACAGCATTCGTTATAATCTATATAAATATGCTATTTTTGGACTTTCAGTATGAATATTTTAGAACTTTTTTAAAATGTATGTATTTTTTGCTATTATCACCGTTGCCGCATCTTGCGAGTTCATTACAAAAATACAAAACAACACTTCTTTATGAAGATGTGGCATTGTTACTTTTATAGACAAGATTTATACACCACGCCCCACCGCACCCATACACAAAATCTCCTATACCAACACCACTCCATTCCCCTCTCAGGGCGAACATAATATAATTATAGATGATCCCCCAACCAATCATATTTCTCGATACATTCACTGCTGGGTGTAGAATGCAAGTGCACATTAAAACTAACAACTAAAAGGGTACTTTTTAATTATTTATTTTTTTATAATAAAAAAAACTACTAGAATGTATATATTTTCAACCCTGTCTCTTAAAATCGTAGTTGTCAGGTCTTTGCGTACCATCATTACAAAAATCTCATAATCAGACATTGTACACCAAGATCATAAGAGTAAACAGGTCTGTATTTTCACTAAATATTTACCTTCCCCTTAAAAAATTATTAATAAAAATAAGACACTCTCATCACAAATTCAAAGAACACCCCCACTCCCCGGACTTTCTCACTTATAGATGGCCACTGGCCACATAGTGGCCATGGCTAATGTATTAATGTTAAGTTACATTTACATTAGAAATCATTAGGCTTTAGCCTAAATGAACACTAGGAATTTATTATTAATGTATACTTTACTAAAGCCTAACCTTGTTGTATATAAAAAATGCTAGTACTAGTGGGCCTAAAAATAAGTCCTAAATTATTTACTATGATCATTTTCCTAAGTAAGAGTTAGGCTATTGGTATGTTTATTTTTTTTGTAGAATTAGTAGAATGTTGTAGTCTGCATAACTTGACACAGGCACAACAAGACTGACAAGTGTATAGTATAAAATAATGATAGTAAATTATAGCCAGAATGATCAATACATTGATGATTGATCATGGGCCCTCAAAATATAGAAGAAGAAGATAATTAGGCATACATTTAAAAAGACTTAGACTAATAAAGAGACACTTAAAATTCTAAACAGTTTCTGAGTTTCTTATCAATCTTGACAACATGCAGCATGCAACATAGAGGCTAGTTACTAGTGTTTATCTATTACTAGTACTAGTACTAAACTAACTAGTAGTAGACTTGTGCAGGCCTAACTTTAGATTTTAATGTTACTTACTTTTATTATTTAAATAATCAGATAGTCATTATTTAGGCTATTTTTATTTATTATTTAGCATAGCTGATAATAACATGGCCCAGCTGAGGTAAAATTAAATGTCCTAGCTGTTATTAACAGTAACAGTAACAGACTTAACAGTAACAGTAACTGAGTGTCAAGTGTGGGTTGAATTTAACAACACTTGACTTTAACTGTAGTAGTAGTAGATTAACTTTTCTCGTTAGAATTATCTTTTTAGAAGATTTCTTGTTATATCAAGCATATGTAAAACTTGACCTGCAGGTGCAATGATTTATTAAGTTTACCCATTATATTGTTAAGCCAAAGTTATATTGAATTCACATCTTGAAGTAGATAAATTGAAATCTAGTCTACACAAACTCTAGGCCCTTGGACTTTCCTTATTTATTACTTATTAAATTTTCTTAAGATTTGTGCAAAATCAATAATGCTCTTTAAATAAAGACATAATGGGTATAAAAGCTAGACCCAATGTTCGTGCCAATAATATTTTTAAAAAGGCTTATTTACGTGTTTTATAAGTAATCAAATATTTGTCGGCATTGTTTGTGGTCATGAGTTGGAAAATAGGCCACTGGGGTCGGCCATTAATTGCCAACACGGAAATTAACTTCTGATACATTACATCTTCCGAAATAAGTTCATAGTTCTTTTTATTTATGCTGGCAGAAAAATTTTCACTTTTGACTATAAATCAATAAAACGTTATAAACAAAAATGAATCAATGAAAAGCGAGATTCTAGAGAGTTTTATATATTTAATAATGATTATGACTTTATAATACATTGTGTATGTTTTATTAGTAAATAAGAAAGTAGTCCATGACATCATTTACAGTTTGCGCATGACGGAACAGAAGTTCTATTTTTATTTTTAGATTTTGTGATGTTGTTTCATATAATGTAAGGTAAAACTATTAAACGATGAAGGACAGATTGGATTTTTTTTTTCCTTTTATTTATTTTTTAAACGATAATAATTGATGGAAATTATAGTAGTATGAATATTGGGAAATTTATACTAATTTATTTTTTAAGGAAGCTGATGGAAGCTTTAAATTTATATAAAGACCCTAGAAAAACTAAAATAGAATGCAAATAGCGCAATAAATAATTAATAATGAAATATCACGCAAACCAAAAGAATACGGAAATTTGGCATTATATAGTTGATACATTATAACTATTGCTTAGGTTTCAAAAAGTAAATGAAAAGAGTGAAGTGCGGAGCGAACGTCCATTGAGCTATTAGCCTTTTTTACAAAGTGGCTATTCGGACCCGGGTCCGAGAAGTTAGAGGTTGGGATTAATTTTTTTTTTTTTTAAATATATATTTTTGTTCGGTTGTAGGACAAAATTGGGTATCAAATGAGAAAAATAATTGAATGGACTTTATGTTTGTAAACTTAATTCTTCAGTTTAACTAAAATAAACTACCACATAGGCTGAATAGCATTGAGTCTAAAGGGACCCGGATCCGAATACCGGCGATACGTTTCCGGTTCCATTTTCACTAAATTCTATTCGGATGTCATTTGTGTGGTAGTTTATTTTAGTTAAGCTTAAGAATTAAATTTACAAACATATAGTCCATTCAGTTATCTTTCATTTGATACCAAATTTTGTCTTACAAACCCTACAATAATTTTTAAATATTTTTTTAATAAACCCAAACTCTAACTTCTCGGACCCGGGTCCCAATAGCCGCAGCCTCTTAGTTTTAAGTTTGGAACGGCACCAGTTTTTCTTTTATTTAAGGCATCTCTAATGCCCCCCCCCCTTTTTTTTCCCACCCCACCCACCATGAGAAAAAGTATGTGTACAACAAAAAAGAAAATGTACTTTATTTTAAAAAGTGACTTAAGACAATTAAGTGTCATTTTTATAAAACGTTTAAAAAGAATAGCAACTTGTGACGTTCACTGATTACAATTACTTTAGTGGCGTCAATGAAATATAGCCACACTCGATTTTTGATGATCCGTATATTTAAGGATAATCTTGACATTGTTACAGGTTTACACCGTTCGATTGTAAATATAGAAAACGTGGAAATATTTAGGTGTAATTATTATACGTAGGCTAATGTGGTCTTTAAATTTTGATTGAAACCATTTTTTTGGGTAAAGTTTTTAATTATATTATTTTTTTAAGTGGTAAAGAAAGGGTTCCAACATCAAAAGAGCACCACTAGCATCACGTGACATGTTGAACGCTAATGAAAAAATTATTACCGGCATTATTTGTTGTATCACATGTACGCGGACGATACACAACTTCATCAATCCGTGCTCCCTTCTCAGTTCCCTCAACTGCTCAGTATGACACAGAAGACAATGGAGTCGGTTAAGCACTGGATGACCATTAACAAGCTCAAATTAAATGATGATAAGACTGAGCTGCTCCCCATTGCGACCGCTCAGAAGCAGAAATCTGCAAATAACACGACATCCATTACTCTCTCAGGTGTGCGTATTGAGTTAGCTCAAATAGTGCGGTACCTGGGTGTCTACCTAGATAGAAGACTAACTTTTGAAAGTCATATTAACATGCTATGCAGGGCTATTTTTCTGGAGCTGCGCAGGATTAGTCAAATCAGGCGCTTCCTAACAATTGATACAACAAAGAGGCTGATGTCTGCATTTGTGCTATCACGCATGGACTATTGCAATGCTCTCATGGTGGGTCTTCCAGCTACGCTCCTGGATAAAATTCAAATAGCACAGAATAATGCGGCTCGCATTGTTCTCCGCAAACGCAAGTTCGACCATGCAAAAACACTTCTGAGAGAGTTGCATTGGCTGCCGGTGCGTGCTCGCATAGAGTACAAAATCGCAACGTTGTGCTACCGCTGCTTACATGACCTGGCGCCGTCCTATCTGAAAGAGCTGCTGACGCCTTATGTACCCACTAGAGAGCTCCGCTCATCCGATAGTGGCAAACTCTTGACACCAAGTGTTTGCCTTGAGACTTACGGGAAAGCGCACTTTCGCATTTGCTGGTCCAACAATTTGGAACGCCCTTCCTGTCGTTCTCAGAAACAACCAGACACTGGAGTCCTTTAAAACCAATTTAAAGACACATCTATTTTGCAAACACCTTCTGGGATGATTGTCAACCTTATTTTCCAGTTAATGCATAACGGCTGAGTTGCTTAGGGTTGAAATGGCTAGAAAGACTTTGCCATTGTATGCTTGTAATTAGTTTTTGTAGTGTTGCGTTTGTTTTAAATGTGGTAAATTATAGATTTGTATTTTGTTGACTTTGTACCGCGCTTCGAGCCTTTGGGGATGAAGCGTGTTTTTGAAATGAACTTTATTATTTACATATAAATTATTATTATTATCAACCTTATTAGTTTAAGGACCAGGAACAAAACGGTATTAAACTAACTTTACATAAATATAAAGGTATATAACTATAATTTTAAAATAGTTCTTTCTAAGTATCAAACATTTGCAATCTATTTTTTTGTCAAGGCTCGCAATCGTACATTTTGTTCAAGGCCCTGAACTCTATTAGTCTAATATTGTAATGCCCCACCCGCTTGTACACCACAGATTTACTTCACTAGTTTCACCAACTATCTTAAAGGGGGGGGGGGATATGTTATGCACCAAACGCATTTGCGATTTTTTATATTTGTTTTTTGACGAGTATCTTTGAGCGCAGTTAACGTGAATTTGATTTGACCTTCCTTTGAAAAAACTGACTTTTGAGGGGTGGGGTGGAGGGGTGAGGCTGAAAATTGGACAGAATGTGTTGTCACCGGCAACTAGTCTTACATGAACATCTGTAATGTCTCAGCCACACCCACTTCCCACACACCCTTTCCGGGGGAAGTGGTTCTAGAGAAACACTGGTGGCAACCTTCTTAGAGTCAGGAGCATTTAAAAAAAAAAAATGTGTATCTGATAAGCCACAGGTTGGCGACCACTGAGTTAAGTGTCAAGGAAAGAAAACTACTAGAACCGGGCATTGGAGAACAGGCCAGAAAAAAATCAGAATTTTGTTGCATGTTAAAGCTGGGCTCAATGATAGCGACCATTCCCCCCCCCCCGCCCTTAAAGACAGACGAGAAAAGCTCCGTTTAACATTCCTCTATAAAGTGGTCACGGGGCTAGTGCCGGCCATTCCAGCTCACACGTATCTAGTATAGTATAACCCTGCAGAAGCCAGGTCGCCCAATCAGAGACAAACGCTCAGTAAACGTTGACTTCACCTCTGACAACTCCGTGAGCTGTCACACCCGGAACAATAGTAAACGCTTCACTGTGCCTCGGTGTAACACAGTCCAATATAAACAATCATTCTTCCAACGAATAATAATGAATTGCTTGGAACCAACTGGACAATGCCGCCGTGGCCTCGACATCAATCGAGAGATTCAAGGCTGCCCTGGCACCCGCTAGGAGCCGTTAGGATGACCGCATCGTTTACCAAACCGTTGCACATATGCCAGGACTGGGATGCAGCAAC
Organism: Lymnaea stagnalis; assembly: GCA_964033795.1. Taxonomy (NCBI): domain Eukaryota; kingdom Metazoa; phylum Mollusca; class Gastropoda; family Lymnaeidae; genus Lymnaea; species Lymnaea stagnalis. The sequence continues at coordinate 1,316,499 of CAXITT010000048.1, read as the reverse complement.
GTACCCTATCAGAATCAAAAAAGTAAAATCACACACACACACACACACACATATATATATATATATATATATATACATACATACATGTATCCTACCTAAAAAAATAGGAGTTGGCGCAAATACTAGATAGAAACAAAGTAACGATGAATGGAAAGGAGGTGATTTGAAGTAAAATGTAAAAAACCAAACAGGAAAAAGATAAGGCAGCTACGTAAAACTGTGGATTTGGTTTATCCCATAAGGAGTAATCGTACTCAATATTGTTATTAATTTGTTCTCCATAAAGATCCTATCCGGTGTATTATAAGTTTACAGTATACCAAGTAACTGCGATGTCTAAAATTCCATCATGGTTAGTGCTATCGAAATGTTTGGAGATCGGACAGAGAGCTTGTTTATTTGTTATAGAGGTGTTCTCTAAACTGGTCTCCAAGGTGACAACCTGTCTCTCCTAAGTATAATTTACCGCACGTTTACAAAGGATGGTAAAAATCACGTTGCGACTTGTGCAGGTAAAGCCATGTTTTATTCTGTATATTTCCAGAGGGAAAGTGATCTTGTCAACTTCAATAACGTAGGGACATGTGTTGCAACGGCTACGGTTGCAAATTTTGGTGCCTGTGTGTGCTTTAATAGCAGGGAGATGCCTTCTAACTAGCATGTCCCTAAGACCCTTCCCCTCCGGAAAGCAAAAAGATGATGTTTTCTGAACATTTAAATGGTGACAGGGTCTGCCATAAGAATTAAGTGGTTTTTCAGAACTAGAAAACGAGCTTTAAGGTTAGGGGTTGAAAAGTGAAAATTAATTTAGATCTATCCCTAGCGTCAGAATGAGTAGCTTTAAAGAATCCTGTCTACTCATAACTTTAAGTCGAGTGACAGCTGCTTTTAAAATTTGCTAAGGATATAACCTGCGTCGGAAAAAATCCAACATTTCAACCATCCTTTTCCCAAAAATCCTCATCATTGCTACTGAGTCTTATCAGTCTCAGCAACTGACAAAAAGAGTTTTTACGTGATTGAGAATGGGATGATGAATATAGTAAGAAACTACGACTGTTTTCTTATAGTAAATGGACGTAGATATGTTGTTCTCGTTAAGGTTAATTTTCAAGTCCAAAAAATTGATATTACTTTTATGGATCGTTGCAGTGAATTTGATCGTTGGATGAACATCTCCAGTGAAGTCATTAAAACTTTCTAGTTGTGTTATGTCCATGATGGTAATCGCTATATAGGTATCTATGTATCTCTTGTAGTATTCTGGGAAAGGACCTTTGAAGTGTTCTCTCCAAAGATATTCCAAATGGCCCATAAACAGACATGCATAAATTGGTCCCATTTTTGTTCCCGTAGCAAAACCACCGATCCGATCATAATTAATCTATTTTAAAGCTTTATCGCAGTCCAACTCTCTTATACATAGATTAGCATGGGGGTCGTTATCACTTGACGCAACTATACATATCTATAAACCCAAAATGTACCGCTCACTCCTTTCGCCCCCCCCCCCCCCCAACCAAGGTTCAACACTGAGATTATAGACATAACATCCATCCCTTTGGCTTGCCTCAACACTTCCTTCCACTTAATCTAATTTTTAAAGCTTTATCGCAGTACAACCCTCTTATACATAGATTAGCATGGGGGTCGTTATCACTTGACGCAACTATACATATCTATAAACCCAAAATGTACCGCTCACTCCTTTCGCCCCCCCCCCCCCCAACCAAGGTTCAACACTGAGATTATAGACATAACATCCATCCCTTTGGCTTGCCTCAACACTTCCTTCCACTTAATCTAATTGATATTTTATTTTCCATGCTTGAATTACCAGCTGCTGTAGATATTTTTTCACATCATCCACCCGTCCATGCCTATGTCTACCTTTGAGTCGTTTACCTATGGGGTTTTGGTGATGTACCATCTTTACTCCTTTGTCATTTTGGCATTATTTCTAAGTGTCACGCCCAGCGTAGCATACATTTTATATATTTCTGCTGCTAGCGTGGGATCCTGATAAAATCTATACAGTTCCTGGTTGGTTCGTAGTCTACATCCATATTCATCCTTGCTGTTGGTCTATAGATCGGGCGGGCAAGGGTGGACCTCTGGAAAATCCTTGTCCAGCACCACAAGCCTCTCGGTGGTGTTACAAGGGATCTTGCCTCTTCGTGGCGTGCCCGACTAGTAGGGGGGAGTTGTCCTTCTGAAGCTAATAGATCCCAAGGCAAAACGCATGACTTCCAACGCAACGGAAGTTTAGCGCTAACATGATTACTTGTTGCCTTTGATGGGTATGGGGCAATAGGTGGCCGCCCAAACCCTTGTCAGTGATTAAAAAGACGCGGCCCTGAGAAAGCCGCCCCTAGGCGACCGTTTCGTCCCCACTAAGTCCCGACCGGACAGCTCCCTGGGCGGTGGGGAGTGGTAACGCAACACCACTTCTCCGGAGAGGAAATATAGCCGTCCTGACCCATAGGAGAGCGGACTACGGGCGCTTTAAACGCAACGCCCTCGGTCTGCCGGACGTCCCTTAGGGCAGTAAGGGAAGTTCCCGGCGCGCTTCCGCACGGTCTGGGGCTTCGGGGCAGTCTTTGGCCCGTTTGGGGGAGTGCCGGGGGGGGGGTATTATGAGTGCGAACTCGCCGACCCACCGACCCCATCTCCAAAGTAACTTTGGTCTATAGATATATAAATCTTCTCCGGACGTCCCTTAGGGCAGTAAGGGAAGTTCCCGGCGCGCTTCCGCACGGTCTGGGGCTTCGGGGCAGTCTTTGGCCCGTTTGGGGGAGTGCCGGGGGGGGGGGGTATTATGAGTGCGAACTCGACGACCCACCGACACCATCTCCAAAGTAACTTTGGTCTATAGATATATAAATCTTCCAAAGAACTATTCTCTCGCGTGTGTTTAATAGGTCATCTGACGTTTATGTTTGGCTCCAAGCTACAACTGGCCTGATTACAGTTTTATAAATATATCTTTGTTTTTATTGTAATGTTTTTACGTTTAAGTATTTTCTGACTACTGAAGGATGCCCTGTTTCCCATCGATATTCTTTCTTTTACTTCTGTTAGTAAGTCATTTCTTTCATTATTAAGGATCCTAGAAATTTGAATTGATTTATATTTTCAAAAGTGGTTTCTAATTATGATGATTTAATCTGCCTCTTCTTCTCGAACATAGTCATGCATTTTGTTTTTTGGCTGTTAACTTCTAGCCCTGTTTGTAGTGATGCGTCTTCTAATGCAATATAAGCTTTTGATATGTCGTCTTTACTACTTTTCCCCAACAGCGCTATCTCATCAGCATGTGCAAGATACTGAAGGGGTTGGTTGTAGGTGTAACTATTCATTATGGGTTTTGGGTTTCCCTCAGAAAGTATCATATGATTGTTCCTTGTGTGTCAATATGTATGCTTTTTATTACTTCTAATGTTAGGTTAAAAAGAATACAAGACAGAGATTCTCCTTGTCTTAGGCCTCCTTTAATCTGAAATTCTATTGCCTATTTACCCTGAACCTTGATTTGGCTTTTTAGTGATTTGATGTTATAGCTTATATGTCAGTCTTGTCAGCTTTTTTTTTGTGTATGCTAAACTCCTGCAGTCTCATGTATATATTTTCGTTTGATTCTGTCATAGGTCATTTTATAGTCCGCACAGAGCTGGTGAACTGGTATATTGTATTCGTAGCATTTCTCTATAATAGGCATCTGATGGTGAAAATCTGATCGGTAGGTCATCCGTTTTGTCCGAATCCAAATTGGTAATCACCTATTATTTATTCAGTGTACGGTTGTAGGCTCTTGGCAATAAGTTTTGTCAGTATTTTTTCTGTAATATTTAATAGCGAGATTCCTCTGTAGGCTGTGCACTGGAGTTTGCAGCCTTTTTTGTGCATTGGGGTTATTAATGTTGTTTCACATTCTTTTGGAATTTTCTCTTCTTGCCAAATTCTAGTCATAAGCTATTATGTGTCTGAGTGTTGAATTCTCTTCCTCCCTATTGAAAAAGTGCTGTTGTGCTGAGGTTTTCTCCAGGGGTTTTGTGGCCTTCCATAAAGTTGATGACTTCTGTAGGTTCTTCCAAAGTGGGGGAGTTTATTTAGAAATAAAGGGGGTGGGGGAGACTGCAATCATGTTAGGTAAAAGGAAATGAGGGGAGCCTGAAAAAAAGGACGTAATAAAACAACGAACGTGTCGGCAAGAAGCCTTCTTCAACGAGCCAACAACAGTAACAACAATATATAGTATGAAATTAAAATAAACAATTAGCAGCAATGTAGTATCCGAGAGGACAGCAAGAGGAGTGTGACAGAACACAAGGAGGTGAGAGATTAAATACAGTCAAAATGGGACGGATTAGAGGAAAAGTAAGTCCACTTCGATTGGTCGTAACTAGGAGTGAGTGGAGAAAAGGTTTAACAAGTGAATGAGAACACGATATTCATACCTTGTGGACACAATGGTGGTGATAGCAAAATCCCTGGGCCCATGTGGTTCATGCTATTGACGTGTTTTGAAATGAGACACTGCTTATCTTTCGCATTATTACAGAGGTGTTCAGTACATCTGGGCTACGATGGGTAGAGAAACTCCATCTAATGTTCGGTGGGGCAAGAGCATGCTGAGAAGCTCATTTCCTGGTCCTGCATAATCTTCATCTTGTTAATTGTCTGCATTCAGCTTTCCTTCAAAATATTCAGCCCACCTTTCCAGTACTTTTCCCCTTAATTGATTCTCACACATTTGGCGTCTGGCATGGTATAAATTGTTTTCGTCATTATTATTCATGTACATTTCTCTGATGTTTCCTTCTCTTGATACGTCTTCTATTTCTTCTAGTTTCACTTTTCCCCCATTCCACTTTTTTTCTTCCCACACAATTTTCTTGTCTTTCTGGCTTCATTGTATGTTTGTCTCGTATCTCTTGTTTCCCGTTGTATCATGGTCATTCGTGCCTTGTTTCTTTCTTCGACAGTTCCTCTATAAAACCAGCCCAATCTGCTGTTAGTTTGCTGAAATCCTATACCTTTCTGTTTAACTTTTCATAAGGTAATAAAAGGAGAGACTGCAATCAGGTTAGCGCAATATGAAATTAGTAAAACAAAGTAAGGTTAAACCTGAAAAGGGAACGCAACAAAACAACGAACGTGTCGGCAGGAAGCCTTCGTCGATGAACAAAACAGAAAAAAACAGAATAAAATTTAAAAGGGTGATAAGGGGAGAGACTGCAATCACACTCGTCCCTCTCCCCAATAGACAGCGACGAGGCCATGACAGGCAATTCAGGCTCATGCCAGCAAGAAGCCAGTATAGGAGCTGCTCATTCCTGCCCAAGACAATCAGGGACTGGAACAATCTTTCAAAAGGAACGGTTGAGGCGACAACACTAGACACATTTGTGTCTATTGCCTCAAGCCTTCTGGAAATCTGTGAAATTTCCTCATCAACAACAGGAACAGAAACATTGCAAATCCCATCTACATGCATAGGAGCCAAAATGATCAATAAATTGATCGTGGGCCCTTAAGATATAGAAGAAGAAGAAGAAGGTTGGCAAAATATAAAATGAGTAAAACAAAGTAGGGTTAAACCTGAAAGAAGGAACGCAACAAAACAACGAACGTGTCGGCAGGAAGCCTTCGTCAGCACAGAGCCGGTCTTTGGAATTTGGGGGCCCTAAGCATGGAGCGTAGGTTGGGGGCCCAGGAAAGAGGGGGGGTCCGGGGCCGGAGCTCCCTCGAGCTGAGGAGAAAACACCACCTACCACTGCGGCACCTCCATTCTGCCGATTTACTGTCTGCCACCCCCAAAGCTCCCCCCTGCTGCTTCCCTTTCTCTGCCTCCGAATTCAACTCAGAATGATAACTTTCAGGATGAGGAAGGTAACGTGAGTGACACAGATGGCTGCAGTGCTAGTTAAAAAAAAACAAACAAACCGGGGGATCGAGGGCGCCTCACCGGGGCCCCCTCATGTTCGGGGCCCTATGCGGATGCTTAGTCAGCGTATGCCTAAGAATGGGCCTGGTCAGCGAACAAAACAACAGTAAAAACAGTACAAAAATAGTACATAGATCTTTTTCCAGCGTCTCATAAATGATTCCTTGATCATGATCTGACCTTTAGTATCTTAGGTCGGAGCATGGCCATTTATAAATATGAGCATTTGTCCTCGCACGTGCACAATAGTTAATTCTCTGGCTTAAAACAACAATAAAATAAGGTTTAGTCTTTTATCCCAAGGATGTTTGCAATCGAATTTCTTGCAATGCAGCAATAAATATTTGATATTTTTTGTTGCTCTATTAGGGTGGCTAAGGCCCATGCTCTAAATAAGCTTAGTACATTCTAAGTCGCAATCCAAAAATCACGTCCAGGCATAAGTCGATTTCCAATAGTAACAGTCCGGGTTTTATTTGGTCGTTTGTCTTTCGTAACGTTAATTTGTTTACGTGGTCGGATTGTTGGCCCTGCTCACAACTGGCTGGATTATTATTATTATTATATTTTTTTTTGGTGGGATGGGGGCTGCCCATTACAGCTCTCTGGGTAGCTGACTTAAATTTCGTGTAAGGTTTTGTGGACGCTTCAACTTCCTACAATGCACTAGACTCTGATTTTGGTCCGCCCAGGTTATTTTATTTCCCCGGTACACGCCATATCTGGTGACCTGTCCCCTATCTGTGTCCTGGGGAGGCACGCGATGGAGGATAAGTGTCTCCGCACGAGGGTTACATAACATACAAAATAGAATAGACTAGTTTAATTGCAATAACAGTCATTTTTAAAATCAAAATTTTCTTTAAAATTAGTTTTCATGTTCAAGGCAGCTGGTAACATTCTCTGGGATAGCACTACGTAGGCTTATTTGTTCTCTACATCATTCATTCTTTAAAAAAAAAAAAAAAATCAACACAGTTCCAACAATTCTGCTAGGTCTATAATTGTTTAATTTGCCTCTTCGGAAGTACCAGCTCTTACAAGATTTATTATTTTCTTAAACATACATTTTAACTGGTAAAAAATGGAGCTTTTTTTAAATGTGCATTTCATATGATTTAACTTAGTTGAATTCTTCATATTATTGTCAAATTGTAAGAATTTTTTGTATTATCTGTGACGGATAAAATAAATAAATAAAACGACATTGTTAAAGAGGAAAGATTTGTTGCTTTTTAAAAATATTTTTTATCCCACATTGTAAAGTTTTATTTTTTAATAATTAAAGGAACCCAGCTGTTCCTACTTAATGTAACAAAATACATTCATTTTATATTTTGCGTATTACTAATTTATACTGGTGTAATAATATTTTAAAAAAGCAGTCAGGATTCGGAGAATTCAATTTTTTCATTTGTTACGAATTAGTTATGGCCTTTATTCTATATCGTTTAAATTTCAATTTTCGGTTATATATTTTTTATAACATAGGTTTGACCAAACTAGATTTAAAAATGAGCTCCATGTTGTAACTCCAAAGGGCACCCTTCTGAAAAGACTGGCAGCCCCGAAATAAACTGTAATGGCGAATGTAGAAACTGGGAAGATGCAAAGGATGTCAAACAACAACATAGGGTATCCCCCTACAAGTCCAGGTACATATTAAAAACATATTTTAAGCCAATAAAACATATATTTTCGTGGATTTGTTTTAAAAGCTGTTAATATTTGTTAATAGTTAAGGTTGAAAGTGTATTTGTCGTTTGGTTCACCAACCAAGTAGGTCAGTGTCGTCTCGTCAGAGAATGAATATGAATTAATGGGGCCTTTAAATTTAAACGTGACTTCATTCAGTTGACTTTAGACTGTGGAGTGTAGGATTAAGCTAATTCCCGTAGGCGTCATTAGGTAATGACTTTCCACTCTCAAATACTCTTAAGGTTTGAATGATGACATGAAGTGTTGTATCTTGTAGTTATTGTAAGTCTTATTATTTGTGTGACAGTCTGATCTCATCATTTTTTTTCATGTCATGTTGATGTAACGTAGTAGTAGATAAGTAAAAGTGCCAACAGTGAGTTGAGTGAGTGGCATTTCAATTCAAGTAACAGTAACAGTGTGCAACAGTAATAACAAAAAACTATTTTAATTATTTAATTTAGCCTAAATTTTTTACATTTTGATATCAAACAAAGGCTAAGGCCTAAACTTAAAAAAAAAACAACAACCCATCAGTCAGCAGCCAGCAGTTTACGGCCTGCAAAATTAAAAACAAATCTCAATAATTGAATAGGCTAGACCAGGAAATGGACAAAAAGCTAAATATTAAATTTTTATCTAGTAACTAGTAATATCAAAGAGCTACATGAAAAATATCAATCAGGTTCCGGGCACCTGGACTAGGCGTTTATTGGCTTTCTTCTTCTACTTTATTTTGATGGCCCACGATCAATGACTTGATCATTCTGGCTCCTATTTATATAATAAATTTAAATATAGGTTCTACTAGAGCTAGTTTTACTACAACTAGGTTTATCTTATATTTTAATTTTTAAAATAGTTGGACTAGATGTTGTAATTATTATTTAGGCTAATAGTAATTGGCTATTATCCCACCTTTTTTAGGCCATAAAGTAATGCTTAGTCCTAGTAAAGGAAATATAATGTAACTTTGATTAGAGATATACTTCTTATTAGCGACATTAAGTTATGCTTAGGCCTATTAAATAAAATATAATGTAACTTTGATTAGAGATCAAGTTTAAATTCTTTTGCTTTACATTAAATTGATGCATCTGAAATCTATGCCTAGAATGAAACTAAATAATTCAAGCTTAAGGTTAAATCAAGCAAGGTCCAATATTAGTGTTGTGTTCTTATTGTTAATATTTTTCCTCATTGCTGTATGATGATAATGATGATGGAGTCTTGTTATTAAAGTACATTGATACTTGAGGCTAATAACATCTGCTATTGATAATTTAGGTTACTAACATCTGCTATAATACACCTAACTCTTTTCCTTTATCATGTATGTACAGAAAATGAGGCTGAGCATTGTGTGCTATTGAAATATTTTGATGGTTTTGTATTATTTTTTCAATTATACATTTTAACTTTGTAATACAAACTGAGATTAGATAAACTGATAGTTGAGTGAAAGAAGCACGTTGTAATAATTTTCCCTCTCACTTCTTTATCTACTGTTATCTACAATTTGGAGAAATTAACTAAATATCTTTAATGCCAAGGATATTGGGGTTTGAGAGTAACGCCATTCATCTGTATAAAAAAAAAAAGTAAAAATAATCACAAAGCTTGACATGTTCAGACCTGCCAACCCTTCCGATTTTGTTGGAATTATGCAGATTTTTTACCCCTCATTCCGACCTTCCGACAAACCCATTAAAATTCAGATTTTTCAAGTGTTACATTTGTTTTTACGAGGTGTCTACAGGTCCAGCGGCCGGATGAATAAGTGAATAAATTCGCGATATATTCTTCCGGCTAGTGTTAATTCGATTAAGTCACATGACGACCATAACAGAGTTGCGTGAGATATTTGTCCGTCAGCCTTGTCATGTGACCGCTAATTGTCGATCAGAGTTTACGGTACTTCATTTCAACAAATTCAAGCTAGTGTGGGCATTCTCATGAAAAATAAATATGTTCAATTATAAAAAAGAAATACTAGAACCATATATAAAGAACAATTGGTTAAAAAGTGACGATGTTTTTTTTATAAAGCGTGGCATGTCCGCCGGATGAATATCTCCCGCACTATTGGTCCGGTCGCCTTACGTGTAGACACTGACTTGTTTTTATCGAAGCGAACTGCGATCTTCAAATCATTCTTTAATCATCAATTGATCCGATCGCGATGCATCCTTTTTACAAGGCTAAAAAATAATTCGCCTTTTTTTTGTGTTTCTTAAAGCTTTTCTTAATTAAATAGTTAAATCTATAGAAAGTGATGGGTACACTGATATTGATAAACATTGAAGGAAATATTTCTCTAGCCAACTCCGATCGTTTTAATGCCAGAGTCAAAGAAATGTCTCCAGACTTACAGATTGCTAGAAGATTGTCAAGAAAAATTACATTGAAACAAGGGCAAGCATGAAAGTTGATACTTTTCTTAACTAGCTGGTAACTAAAATCAACTGCAATGCTAACCTGAATACTGATCTCTTACTAAGAGTCTTAGCCGCCTGTGTGTGTGTGTACATATATGTAAATAAAATGGATCTTCTGTTCTGTACCGTATATATCTGTATATAAACATTTCCAGTAATGTTTACCTCATGTTCTGAGGTGTTCTATGGACCTTTCAAAGACAATGGAGGTAACTTTATATTTCTTTATTTTACTAAAAAAAAGGCGTGTGCATTAGTACGTAGATCTTAACCCCCCCCCCCCCCCTGGGGGGCAGCGTCCCCCAGTCGTCCCCCAGTTCCCCCTGCATGCAATCCCCCTACAGATTTTTTTTCTTGGCAGGTTGGCAGGTCTGCATGTTAAATAAGAAATTCTGTGATAAATATTACAGATTAAAAAGAATATTAGTTACTTGTTACTAATTTTTCTATATATATAAAAAAAAAAAAGCAAATTTAAGAATATTTACAAAAAGTCCTTTTCATGACCTTCATGTTATACATTTGTTTACATACTATGGCTTAAAAATAAATTTAATCTACAAAAAAATGCTTGTCTTTCATGCTGAGTTTGTTCATTACAGATGAATCAAATTTGCCCATGGGTATGTAATTTTCTAGTCTATGTTGGACAAGAGTATTACTTGTGATTAAGTTTCTATTCAACTTTAAAGTGTCGTGCATTGATGAAATAAGGAAGTTTTAGAAATACAATCAATCATTAAAGTGAGGAGTTTTATTAAAATTATATTTTAAAAAATTGTTAATAAATAAAAAAAAAAGATTCCGTCATTTACAAATGTTTGGTTTTTTTTTTTTTTTTGGTTTTTTTTTAGAAAACTTTAAAAAAAAATATACTTTTTTTAATTCATTTAAACTTTTCAAACATTTTTCTTTT
>CAXITT010000048.1:1294267-1305363 GCA_964033795.1 Lymnaea stagnalis | reverse complement strand
TTGGTTTTTTATTTTTATTTTGTTAGTTTTTTAATTTTTTTTTTTTTTTAAGTCTATGCATAGTGATGTTCCAAGAGAAACAAAAAAAATTGAAAAAAAAAAAAAGCAATTTATCTTAAAGTTGCATATATTTTTTAATAACTAATAATAATAGTGCATACATTATTCATAAATAAAAAATATTTGATTAGGATAGCAATAATTTGAAATATTTAATTCCACAATGACATAAAAAAAATAATAGTGTCCATAATGAATTAAGTTTTTTTTTTTTTTTATGGCTTTCTTTTCTTTTTTTTAAAAATCCCCAACTACATGTTTGTTAAAGTTTGATAACTTTTGAATCACTCATTTAAAGATATTGTACTCACATTTTCCTCTTTAGTTCTCATTATGATGATTAATAATTTAAGGCAATGGTTGTGATTAATGATAAAAGCTGTTTCCTCCTTAAAGAAAAATCTAGATATAACATTTGCTAATGACTGCTTTCTTGTCACTTTGATTGTACATTTGCAATTTAGAAATTGTGTTCAATTTTTTCCCTTTAATTTTTTTTAAAGTGTTGGTGTCCACCTTCATGTTTCATACCAAAACATTTCCAGATCATTGTCTACCCTGAAATCCCTCCTCAGACCCATTTATGTTTTTACAAGCTATGATTTCATCAGACACACATGTTTTTCTATCTGCATGGACATCTTTGAGTCACTATTTAAGGAATTTAGTCAGAACCGAGAGAGCTTAAATATGATACACAGCTTTTACTAGTGTTTTGTTTTCATATGCATCTATATACATCGGAACACTATAATGCAAATTTGGATATAACTCTGTCACAGCATGGTCCAGAAATTTTTAAATATTCATACACATATGAATTCTTTCACATGTAAAAAATTTAAGCCTACATGTTCTCAAACAACAAAATAACTGATCCACTAAAATTAGTTGAACACATCAAAGCTCACTAACCACATGCTGTTAAATCATATTTTTTTATATTGAAATCACTTTTCTCTTTATAAAAAAAAATCCATGCTTTCTGCATGGATTGTAAAACCCCACCATAATTTATGGACCCCAATTATTGCATTGTAGTGGGATTTCAATGTATAAATATTTATAGTCATTTGTTTATCAATTTATTATGTCAGATACATTTAATAAAAGCTGTATTTCTTACTTAATAACTATCCAATTGTTTTCTTACTTAATGACTTAAGTATCCAACTTAACCATATCAATCCGTTGATATAAATAACCTATTTTAAAACTTTTTTTTTTTGTAACTGACAAGTTACTTTATGAATTATAAACCTTCAATTACCCTTTATTAATCTTTACGCTTACACCTTGAGTAACAGATGTCTCTAAAGATGCAAACAATATGAAGCAAACAGTAGCATTTGTATAATTTTATACAAATTAAAAAAATATTCCACAGGGGACATTTTGTTTGATTCAAACCATTCATACATTGTAAAATTAAACTTCTTTATCCCAACATAATACAAGTGCATGGAGGCAATATTTGTTTTTATTTAATCTCCATGCTTTTTAAGTTGATCATAATTTCTCAAACATACATGATTTTAGTATTAAGATCTTATCTTTCTCTTATTGTTTGAAATTATCCAATTTTGATCATGATATATTTTAGTTGCATGTTTTTTTTTACATTGCGTACGTCTGCATACTACCTTCCTGGTTTGTTTTCCGAGATTTGTTTTGGAGAGTAAAAAATGGTACACTTTTGTCTTCATTGAAACTACTACCCAATTAACATGTTTTACCCTTGTTACTTCCTGGCATGATTATTTTGTTTAATTGTAAAATGCAATTACTGGGTAATATTATATATTTCTGAATTTTTAAAGGTTTTTAAATCCATGTCCACTCAATCCTTAGTTTCAGCTATGGGCACACCTTTGAAAGGAGAACCTGTGCAGATAGTCATAGCCACTGACAATCACACATTTGAGCTTGATGAAAATGCTTTAGAAAAAGTTTTACTTCGGAAAGATGTTCAGGACAAGAAGGTTGCAATTGTGTCTGTGGCTGGGTCTTTTCGTAAAGGGAAATCATTCTTGCTGGACTTTTTCCTTAGATATCTTAGTGCAGCAGTAAGTATCTTATTGATGGTGTATCTATGCTATTTAAAAAAAATCTGTAAAATTCTCCTGGTTTATTTATTTAAGATATCATGTTAATTCTTTAAGCAGTAAACTTAATTACTTGTCATATAGATTTTAAAATTATTTTAGGGTAGTGATGACTGGCTGGGAGATGAGAACTCTCCTCTTGAAGGATTCTCCTGGAGAGGAGGCTCTGAGAGGGACACAACTGGTATACTAATGTGGAGTGAGCCATTTATCATAAGGAACCGGGAGGGAGAGGAGGTGAGTGCCTTGACTTAAGCTGCCCACATTGGATATTATGTCTTATGTTTTTTTTAAATCATAACAAAGTTATTATTTTTTACCACTCCAGCATCGGTTATTAAAAAATCATGTTGTTCTGGTTTGAAGCGCTATTTAAACGGTCATTCTTTTATTGATGTCTGTTAAAAGGACTTTGGAGAGATGGCCACTTGGTTTTCAGCAGTATAGGAAGAGAGAGTGGGTGCTGTTATGTCATTGAAGTGTCAGAACGTGCGATCTCGTTACAGGAGTTCATAGAGATATATATCCTTCTAGGCTCACTTATTGATTTTATCTGATTTTAAATCCGATCAGTCAGGAATGACGCTGGTGTCCACACACAAAATTTTGAAACTATGTGGATGCACGCAAACTGAAAAGACAGTTGGACACAAGCATGATCTTTTCCCTTCATATTTGCATGAGTTCATGTTCCGCAACCAATTTTTGTGATGATATTTTCAAGCACTTTCTTCTTACTGGGCTGGAAGAACTATACATAAACTCAAACTCTAATTCTCATTCATAAATTAAGTTATTAACGTTTTTCTATTAAAAAAATTATAAAATTTTTCTAATGTAAAAATTACAAAACCTTTTAAATTTGTCTATTGTAAAAATTATAAATGAATATGAAATGAATATGTGCTGAAATGAATATGTACAATGGCATAAAAAATTATTTCATTTATTTGGATCAGTAAAAGAATGTTATCTTATCAATAATAGAATAACTGATTTAATAGCACTTCAACCATAATAACATGATTTTTGAATAACCGAAACTGAAGTGGTAGATTATCTTAGCAAGAAAAAAAATCGGTGGAATTTGCGGATGACACCTGAATACATTTGTGTTTTTAATCAATCACAATAATAAGACAAATAACTTTGGACTTAGCTATTAGTCTTTCTTTTTAATTTTGTTAAATGTACACTTTTCTGGCTTTGAGTTTTTGTTCAGATAAAGTTGTTTTGTTTTTTTTCCCTCAGATCTTTAGCTAAATGTGTTGTATGAAACTTTTTCAGATTGTTGTGCTGTTAATGGATACACAAGGGGCTTTTGACAGTGAATCTACCGTAAAAGACTGTGCTACAATCTTTGCTCTTAGCACAATGATCAGCTCTGTGCAGGTTGATATATCACATTTCCTATAAAATGCCACCAACTCATTTTAATTGGAATATGCTAGCTTTAAGGTTAATTATGATTTTTAAAATTTAAACACTGAATATTAAATTCATCTCTTTGCTTTTCAGGTTTTTAATTTAACCCAGAATATACAAGAAGATGATCTGCAGCATTTACAGGTTGGTTTCTCATTTTTGTAAATCACGTGGACATAACAAACAATGATTTAATTATAGATGGCACATTAATAAACTATCTTTATAAAAAATTATAATTTAAGGTCAGGTAAAATTGATGGAGGAATTATACAATGAAGCGACATTTATATTTTAAAAAATGATAGATAAATAAAGGCTTCACCAATAGATTTTGATTTTTACAAGTTATAACTTAGTAAGCCACAGTGTTGTGAACGCCAAACAGTTTTTAGTCTTCACCATATTAATCTTTCATTGTACGCATCCTTCAGAGTGAAAATATTGTAGTGATTTAACATCCTACATTTATTTGTGGTTGTTAAGATTTTTGAAACATTGGGACATTTCAATGCTTTGCATTTGGTTAACCTTGCTCTTAAATCAATTTTCAAAAACAAAATTATATTTTTTTTGTTAATATTTTAGGTTGCTTTACTTTATCTTGCTGAAGAAAATGTACATGCCCAATGCGAATATTGATTTAAATACTTTTTATGTTTAATTTAGTTTTAATTAAAAATTGCATAAAGTTTGAATTTGAAAACCCATTTCTTGATTTAAAATGATTTTAAACATAATGATGAATTCTGAGAAAATGATCAAATATTTTAAAATTGATTATCATAAAAATGGAGATGATTATTTTATATGATTTACTTCATTAAAGTAATCCTAAGGTATTGTCAACTTTAAGTTCTTCATATATTATATTTACACTGTATATACATATAATTTTATCTTATTATCATTTTGCAAATTTTAGCTCTTTACTGAATATGGTAGATTGGCTTTGGAAGCAAACGACAATGTATCAAAACCATTTCAGGTTAGTAAATATTTAATTCTCTAGTATGTTGAGTAAATATATTATATATATATATATATATATATTATAAAGATATTTATAGCATATCTATCAATGTTTCTCATGAAAATATGTAAAGAAGACCCTTTTCTGACTTTTTATTGGTTATCACAATCTTCAGACTAAAAGTAAATATGAAACTTGATCAAAGTATGAGCTGAAAACAGTTTGATATATCCGTAGAGCAATAAAGCTTAAATATACACAACGCGATAATGTTCACAATTGCCAAGAAAATCTCTTAAACTGTATCTGCTGCAGTTGTTGGAAATCACCATCAGTGTGGACTGACTCAAGGTATCACACGAATGGAGTCAAAGTCTTATCACTAAAATGTTGTTAGTTTTGGCTGAGCTTCTAAAGCCATTCTTTGTAATAAATACATCATTTACCTTGATGTTTCACATGCCGTTAAGATATCTATTGTAGCTCTATTCATCAATTGAATTCTTTATTTGTACAATTGTGTTCAGTCCCTCCAGTTCCTTGTGAGAGATTGGAGTTTCCCCTATGAGGCCCCCTATGGTGCTCAGGGTGGAAGACAAATCCTGGAAAAAAGATTAAAGGTAACTTTTACCTGCACGTCATTTGCAGCATTTAATGTTTAATCATACTTCAATTTTAATATTTTTTAACTCTGTGCAGTCCTATTGGGTTTTCATTCTTTTTTTTTTAAAGGTCTTCTTAAATAATGGGATACCATAAAAAAGAGAAGCTCATTACTAGCTATCATGCTATATATTTAATTGTTACTAAATGAATGGGGATTCATATTATATGAAATGTGATTGTAAATGATTGTGTGTTTTCTTTCAATCATGATTGAAGTGGGAAAATGCTTTTACATTTCAAACTGAGAAAGAAATGCTTTAAAATTTTTTGGTATTTAATTTTGCAATATAATATAAGAAATCCGAAAAATTAATTTTTCAAGTACATCTTTTAATTTTTTAAAGTAATTTTTATGTAAATAGTGATTTTGGTGTTAAATTTAGACAAGGTAAAACATGTTTTTGGTGTTTAATTGAGACAAGGTAAAAAGTGTTTTTGGTGTTAAATTTAGACAATGTAAATACAAATACAAGCCTTTTTTTATATTAAAAAGTTCATATTTAATACAAGTACATTTAAATACATTATAACAACTAATTTGAATAATTTTGCTTTCAAATTATTTAAATTTTAATAAAAATTAAAATAAATACAAAAAATTATAAATAATTATAAATCTAAGTTTGAGTGTAATGGGACCCGGGTCCGAATATTGACGATGCGTTTCCTGTTCCATTTTGACTAAATTCTATTCGGATGTCATTTGTGGTATTTCATTTTAGTTAAACTAAAGAATTAAGTTTACAAACATATAGTCAATTCAATTATCTTTCATTTGATACCAAAATTTGTCTTACAAACCCTACAATAATTTTAAAATATTTTTCAATAAACCCAAACTCTTGACGGGTCCGAATAGCCGCATTGTTAAACTATTGTGTTTTCTTTTGCTTTATCACTTGAATCCTATTGTTGGGTTCTAATTACGGATGTTAATATTTTTTTTTTGTGTGGCATTTATCAATTATCAGTTGTTATCAGGAATCCGGTCTTCAACCGGTTATCAGTTTTTACAAGCGTTCCCAACTTTTCCCTATAAAACAGGTCAGATAAGCAAATTTTATTAGATCAAAAGCTGTATTTGAAACTATTTTTTGGACAGACAGAAGAACCACTCATTTTTATAGTTTGATTCCAGCACTTGATCTAATTTGTAATCAATGACAAGACTGTAACAAAGTTAATTGTGATTCCAGCACTTGATCTAATTTGTAATCAATGACAAGACTGTAACAATGTTAATTGATAACTGTAGAAGACAAGGCAGCCTCATATTTCATCTAAGCAGCGGAAATGCAGTTAGAAATGCAAAGCCATTACATATTTTATACATTTTACTGAATGTTTACAAGTTTTAAAAATAATAATTTATTAATTAATTAGCATTTTGTAAAACCAGAATGTAGGTTATCCTTGATTCCAATCCTAGAGATAACAATTTAAATATATTAAGTGTGAGCTATTTCATTAAAGCAGCTAAATCCATTGAATCAAAAACTTTTCCAGATTTCAGACAAGCAACACCCAGAGCTGCAGCAGATTCGCAAGCATATCAGCTCCTGTTTTGATAAAATCTCTTGTTTTCTCTTACCACACCCAGGACTTAAAGTAGCTACAAATCCTTACTTTGATGGCCGACTCAAAGGTTTGTTGTGGATAATTTCATTCCAAAAACCCATTTCTTTATATTAGTCTAAAACTTTATTTAGTTTGACTATTCCACGTCCTAGAAATAGTTTGGCCAATGTCTTTCAATATTTTTCATATGGCATTTTTATATCAGAATGTACATTTTTGTTTCAAGTCTTTCAAACAGTGACTTAAATTCATACCACAACCATTTCAGTGTTGACATTTGTTTCTAGGACATAGTTAACATTCTTTTAAACTTTGTTTGTCATTTTAGCAATTTTCCTTAAATATTTTCTTATAACACATATAAGGAAAGTGAAATTAGTGTCCCACGATAGTTTTTGACATTGTGAGTTCAAAACCTTCCAGATTTTCATTATAGATTTTCAAGTGTATTTGAAACAAGTTTCGGTTAGATCTATTTAATAGTTGTAATTTTATTTATACAGCTCTTATAAGAAGAAAGGAATTAATCTTTCCAAAAGTTATCCTTCAGCATATACATATTGTTTTAGGGTTAACATTAGGCGCTAGGTCGTAGGTTTGAAGGTGGCAACCAAGTTGACAGTCTTGGGAAATGACTTAACTTTTGTGACATAATTATTTCATTTGTCGAACCACAGCGAATACGATTTTTAATACCCCCCATATGTTTCCAACACTCCTCTTCCTTTCACCCATTTAAAATTTGTGGTAGTTACCAGACTATAATATATTAGCAGTAGAGACCGACCGAATTTCGAAAGTTACCATTTGATCACTTTCGGCCTGGTTTCGGCCAAAACCAAAAAGTTAACTTTTGGTTTAATTTCAGTTTCAGGCGAAACAGATTTAACAGAAATAAGACTTAAGCAAACTTAGGCTTATTCAATTCATGTATTTCTTGAAATTCATCATCATCATGTTGATAAACATTGTTATTGACTAAATAACACGTGTGTGCATGTATCACGGGTTCCTATAATAATTATTTAGTAAGCCTACTACAGACTTGTTTACTTCTATGATTTTGGCAACCAATTTAGATGTTTTCAGCGATTCTCCATCGAGACCCATCAGAACAATAAATTTTAAGAGACTCGGTTAAAAAAAAAAAAAAAATTTCCCCACCAATGCGGGTGAGGAAGGTTAGTCTCCGATCGAAATAATTACTTCACCAGCACGGAAAGACTAGTGTGTTGTTACTAGGCTAAATATTAATACAGCGATATCTTGCCAGCTATTAATGACCACACAAAGCATTAGTATTCCAAAAACAGCGAAACATTGTCGTGATATTTTTATAGCCTTAATAACTTATATTTTGGTGGTGATTGGCTCTATTAGAGCCACAATAATTATCGTAGGTATACGTTCTAGGTTGTAATTATATTATAAAAGCAAAGAGCACTCAAGGGTCTGTTTTACTTGAATTTTGTGTCATTTTAAAATTTCGGCCCAGTTTTGGGTTCAGCTGAAATCAGAAAAATCACTTTTGGTCCGTCTCTAATTAGCTGGAATAGGCTTAATGGATATTGATTCTTGCTATTATTTTTAAAAGCAGCGTTTCCTAAAAAATTAATCTCAAGTTACTTGGTAGGTTTTTTAAATGATGTCATCATTTGTTAATTAATTCTTATTAAAATACATCTTGTTTTATGCTCATCTGACTTCGAGTTTGAACCACGTTAAATTTCACCAGTAACTTTATTTTTACCAGTGACAGACTGTGATAATGTAATCTGTATGTTGACTCAATATAAATTAATATAGCAAATTCACGCCTGCAAAACAAAGTGTCAACAATTTGCAATATAAACGTCGGCCGTCTACTTTTAAAAGTTAATTTTATGTAAGATTAACTCGATCCCAATAGGCACTGCGATGGGATTAGTTATTTTATTCATTATATACACTATATTTTTATTTATTTGCTATTATGATACTGTCTTGTACGATTTTGAGACTATATTGTATTATTAGGAGTCCGAGGGTAAACAAGTCTGCATTAAAATTGGTTGACGAAGGGGCCCCGTGAACACTGTAAACACTTAGGTACCCCATAGGACCCTTTATGCATGCCCCTGAACTATGTGCTAATTCTAATGTACTATTTTTGTAAAGTCAATAGAATAAAGCTTTATTTCCAATGAATGCATGACAAACGAAAGCCACCTTTATGGCACCAATGTTTGAAAGTCCCTCTGTTCTCAATAAGACTCATCAACAATGTCTACACCAAACATAAATCAACTGTAAAGTCCCTCTGTTCTCAATAAGACTCATCAACAATGTCTACACCAAACATAAAGCAACTTTAAAGTCCCTCTGTTCTCAATAAGACTCATCAACAATGTCTACACCAAACATAAAGCAACTTTAAAGTCCCTCTGTTCTCAATAAGACTCATCAACAATGTCTACACCAAACATAAATCAACTTTAAAGTCCCTCAAACCTTTGAAAATAATATTTTTTAAATGATTACCCTGTGCGTGTGACCATTTTTTAAATTACGTTTGTTGAGATAAGTAGATTATGACCAAAATATACAGGAACCATCTATAGGGCAGGAGGAATGACCATGTCAAATGTTGTTTCGAACCATTGGTTTTTTCTTGTCGATCCGTCTACAAACAGACATAGTCACACACTTAGCTTTATATAGTAGCTTAAAGGCTAATTTCTTGTGTCATTTCAGAAATAGAGCCTGAATTCTTGTCCCAGCTCCAAGTGTTAACTCCCATGCTGCTAGCCAGGGAGAATGTTGTGTTGAAAGAAATGAATGGCCAAAAGATAAGGTGCAAAGAAATGTTGGAATATTTCAAGGTATTCTTTCAAAAGTTCATCAAGATTCAACAAAAGCCAAGAACACTCAGTTTCTTATACATGTATCACCACTGGATAACTAAATCAAATAACTGAAACATTAAACTGTTCAGAGCTTAATAATTTAATTTATGATAAAGTATGCAACATATATACTTTCATTTATATAGGTCAACAATTTATATAGAAATGTTCTGATTAAATTCCAGGCTTATAAATAAAAATGTTCTGATTACATTCCAGGCTTACATAAAAATCTACCAGGGAGAAGAGCTGCCTGAACCTAAGTCAATGTTACAAGTAGGTGACAATTCTGGATTTAAAAAATAATTGATTAATCGCATGATAAAGAGCGGTCAATCCACGAGAACCAACTTTATGCTCAAGTTATTTGTTTTGAAACTAATGGAGTTTCTCTCCAATGCAGCAATTTTTATAAGATTGAGCTGCTACGTGTTTCATTAAATTATATTGCTTATTTTATTATAGTGTAGCTAGGCCTATAGAGCAGAGCCTCAAATTTTGTTAAAGTTAATGTTAGCTATGTTAAAGCTATGGAAAATTCTGACCAGTGGCTGTTTAAGGAAACTTAAGTGCACAATTGGAGGAGAATGTTTTTGATAAACGGGAGTCTTGGGGAACTATTTCTTCTCCTAAATTTAGCGTTATTTCTATCCACTTTTTACATTTAGTGAGTGTAACTATCCCACCCAGCCTTTATAAACCAGTGTCAATTGTGGTAGTCTATGATATAGTTGAAAGATATTAGTTTGTGTGACAACTGGGGGGGGGGGGGGGGTTTAACCAAATTTTTTTTATTATTTATTTTTTTTTTTTTTTTTTTTTATGAGTACTGCAGATCTGATTAGCAAAAAATAATTGGTGGGCAAAGTACAACTAGGAATTATGAACATAAATTTTAACTAGATTTTTATTTAAGCCAATCTTCAATATAAATTTATTTTTATCGGTTTTGTTGGCTTGGTATTTAAATATATAAGAAATGTATCTGTGGTCATAGTGCCGCAAAACTAGTTTTGTGTTAAAATATCATTTTCAACAAATCTTTTTTTTTTCCATTCCATTTGTCAGAATGTAAACCATTTAGAGAAAAAAAAGTTTGGTTTTTGTTTCAGTTGACATATGCAGCTATGTGAAATCTGATGCTTGCAATAAAGGCAAATGTTTGGGCAACTTAGTGGACTGGAAAATGTGTACCGATTGCCCCACGGGCTCAGGCGGTCTGTTCTGTGACGGCAGTGTTCCCGACAACTTGACACAGTGTGAGATGCACAGACGGCTCACGTCTTATGCTGTATCAGTTTTGAACGGGTCTCACTCTAATGACAAGCTGATCGTGGACATGAAGGACTTTCTTCAAAGGGTCACTGTTGATTCATTTTACGTCCCGATGTGCAAGAATGGTGA
>CAXITT010000048.1:1271591-1290849 GCA_964033795.1 Lymnaea stagnalis | reverse complement strand
ATGGCCGAAAGTCTAAGTCAATTTCGGCCGAAACCGAAGAAAAACCGAAAGTTAACTTTTCTCTTTCGGCCGAAACCGAAATTAAGCCGAAAGTTAACTTTTCAGTTTCGGCCGAAACCGAAACTTGGCCGAAAGTGATAAAATGGCCACTTTCGGCGCCGAAACCGAAGCCGAAGCCGAAATTCGGTCGGTCTCTATCGTGGGCCCTTAATATATAGAAGAAGAAGCCGTTGTGTTACAGACAAATTCGTTTGAGAAAGGCTGGAAATCAAATGGGAAAGACAAAGATTGGGTCTCAAAGTCCTACCCTAAAGAGATTCAAAGACATTTATGCTAGTGTATGATCTGGGGTTTTAATAATTAATAAAAAATGAATTTAATAACTTCATTTGAAATGGAATTTTTGAACTCATTTTTTGCTTTCCACCTTGAATTTTGTATGACAGAAACTTTAAAAGTAGTCAATAAAAAAAATTCAACAAAATTACAATTTTCAATATCTTTAAACTTGACATTTTCTGAAAGAATATTGTTATTAGTATCTCAAAAATTTTCTTTTATGACAGTTTGAACAATTTATGGAGTATTAGGTTAGGTTCAATGCAGAAGTTGAGTAGTAAAATTTGGCTCTCTCTGTAAAGATATGTTTGAACATACAGAATATCAAATTCTTTTCAGCACATAAGCTAACTTGTTCAATGTACTTTCATGAAAATGTTTATTTGTAAGGGTCTCTGAATTCATTTAGTCTGCGAGTTTTTTATTTTTGAAAAGCAAAATGGAAATGCTAGAAATGGCTTGACGCTACAGAAAAATGCTCTTGGAAGTGATAGCGCTAAAGTATGTAAGCAACTTTTAAAATTTATTTCATGTATAATTTCATTTTCTTGAATTGTTTTGTTCCAATTGAACAGATGTGTGGAGGTGATAAGCCGTACCTTAACCCAGAAGCCCTTCGACTAGAGCACAACAGATGTGTGGAACGTTGCATAGATTTGTTTCATTCTACACGCAAAATGGGCGGCCCGGAATTCAGCCAGGCATATGAAGACAAGCTGATACTGGACATCACAGAAGCGTACGATAACTTTGCCAGGCACAATGACTCGAAAAACATATTCAGTGCTGCTCGTACGCCCGCCGTCTTGTTTACTATTGTCGTCGTTACATACATCATCTCTGGGTTTTTTGGCGTGTGTGGCCTGGAGATGATCGCCAACCTGTTCAACTTGGTGATGGTGGTGTTCCTTGTGTTACTGGCAGCCTGGTTGTATACACGTTACAGTGGGGAGCACAGAAACCTCTCCTTGGCCATAGACCAGCTGGCTGATCTTCTCTGGGAAAATGTAAGTCTTCATTTGACCTCTATTTAATATCAGGCTATTCCTCTAATGGTTTCAGATTTCTATTGTGTGTTTTATTTTCTTTATAGAAATTTTAATCTCACAAATCCATTTATGTTCATGGCATTTTTAAAATTGTATTTTCAGGTATTAAGTCAAGTGTACACTCGAGTGGCAGAACAGGGCGTGCATGCCGCCCTAAGGCAGCAAGGACTTGCCCCATCTTCAGCAGTAGACAAGAAAAAGACTGCATGAGATGGCATTTCGGTGTCACGTGTGGTTACACTATCATAGAATAATACTAGAACTATTAGAATTGTCATGTTTAGGTCAGTTCAATCTGTGGCATTACAAATAATTTATTTTGTTAAAAAAAAAGTTTTAATTTTTACAAGGGGAACTTGTCATCCGATAAATTTGTGGTAACATTTATTTTAAGACAGTCCTGAAGGAAAATTCTGCCTCTGTGCCTTTCTATAACTACTGTTAAATGTAAACTGTCGGTGGGGGGGGGTTGACTCAACAAAGCTTTTCATCTGGACATATCGTCCACTCTTTTCATCTAGACATCTTCCACTCTAACTGTAGAGAAACTATAAATAAACCAGTTTTTAAAATGTTATATTTTAATTGTTAGGATTTATATTAAGTTTTGCTGTGAGATTCATGTACAAATAAATTCTTCAAATAGATGGTTGGACTGTTACCAGCTTTCTTAATTTTAATTTGGTGTAGACTATGCAAGGAGAAGTCATTGGACGCTATAGTTCTATCTTGACATGAAATTGTCTTGTCTTGACTAGACTGCTTATTGGACATGACTGTCCTTACTCTTCTATCTCAACTTGACATTATTGTCCTAGCTTGGCTAGACTGCTTATTGGACTTGGCTGTCCTATCTTGACTTGACAATACTTTTCTATCTTGACTTGACTGCTTATACAGATACATCATTTGATTTGAAGCTGTTATCCTATAGACTAACTTGTGGTTCTCAAACTAGAGAGCCTTCTGATCAACATTTGACATGATGCCCATTTTTTAAATTAATATTTGTTATTGACTTGAATTAAAAATATGAATAAATAATCATTGTGCAATTATGTGCATTAATTGGTGAATAAGTTCATGCATTATAAACCCTATCGGTGTGCTTGTCATTTTTTCTAAAATTGAAATTTTATTGACGTTTATAATGAACAACACAAATCTAAACTGTTGATTACGGTATCAGTTATTTGTCAACTCTAAGGAGTTATTTGACAACTTCCTTTTACTGGAACTACAAAATAAGATGCCCTGACACTCCTTGACGGTACTTGATACATTTAGAAATGAGACTCTGAAAGACTAAATTAAAATATGTGTGTGTAGTAATAGACATGAGACTTGATATTATCTGGTTCATTCTAAGTCCAACTCAGATGTTCATATCTCATTTTTAACATCCAAAATCAATTTTCTACTTAATTTTTCTTTGGACTGAAAAGTTGTTTATTTTTGTTTATTGATACTCTGCTATGATGTTAACTGGGACAAGGCTTTCTCTATTTTTGTGCTGACATTTCAGATTTATTATGTACAAATGTCTAGACAATGGGAAGTAATCCCACATTGTGAATTTTTATGGCATAAAATATTTGAAAGTTATTGGCCCTTGTGTGTGTTTAGCTGACTATTGCCATGCATAATTTGGATGTGATCATCATCCATATAGCACATATTTAAATTGTGAAGAATTCTTTCAATTTGGACTGACATTCACAGTTTTTTTGGCTTACCCAACTGGAATATTGAGTAGTGTTGCAAAATAAAATCACCTTGGCAAAGAAATGATCAAGTTTGCTCTGATGTTATGTGGCTTATCATAGGAGGAATCTTATCTACAAATGTGCATCTTTTTCACAGCCAACTAAAATGTACATTGTCTTTTAACAAATATAAAACTTTAGGAAGAGAAACACTTGCCACTTCAATTGTACATATGCCCACTAGATGCTAGGAAACAATTGTACATATGCCCACTAGATCCTTAGAGAAAAGTTGATCCCATCTAGTAAAAAATGTGCTAAGAACATGACCCTAAAATGGTCACTGAACAGGCCAAAGCTTATTGATGTGTAAATAAGTTATTGTGTTTTTTTTTAAGAATGCATTGATGTTTAAAGCAATTTTTAAAACAGATCGTAATATTGATCCTCTTTTCAAACGTCTCTTGTGATGTGTAGCCGACATGTGTGTAACAAATTGTGCCTTAGCTAACTACATGGCGACATAATAATGATGTCCTGCTCCCCTTTTTGTTGATTAGCTGCTAAGTTTGAGGATGTCCTACTTTAACCAAGTCAAAATAAGAATGACCTGCACTTTAGGAAATTAGTTGATCAAGGTATGAGATAGTGGCCACAGATAAGTGGTTTTAATGTCCAGTACATGGTGCGGAAACATCAGTGAGAAGTCCTAGTTAGTGTCAGGTGTTGAACGGTAGCAGTGCAATTCATTGCATGTTATTTAAACGTCATCCTTTCATTCACTGATTTCTATGTGCTCATGTTGATCTCATTAATTAGGACACATTGTACGTCTTCAGTCTAAGGAACAGGAAGGATTTTATTCGTTTTCTGAATATTTCTTACTGGATATTTTTGACTAAGATGTAATGGTTTGTTGACAACAGACAATTTAAAATTCTAATCTGGTTGAAAAAAAGAAATCACTAAAAAAAAACTCAATGTCTGTGTGCTTCATAAACTACTCAAGTTTTTTTTTTTTTCCTTCCTCAAATTTTCATTGTGTATATTATAGTATGTGTCCATAGAGATACAACATGCTTGCATTTAAATGAGAGATAATTTCATGTACATAACAAGCTATTGGTTGATTTTTCTTTTTTTGTTTATTTTTTCCCCCCCCCCCCCCCCCCCTGAAGTGTAGAAGATTATCCCTGTAAATATGATACATTCCTAAGTGATACCTTTGATTCCTACTATGGCTTAGATATCTGTGTGATTAAAGCAACACTTGTTACAGCCCTGTCTTTGCCAGAGTTGACTCAACTCTGATGGGAGGTGCACCAACCGTACTACGTTTCATTCCTTCCATCAGACCACTTACGTAAACGTGTTAGCTCCCACTAATGACTGGCTTCTATTACCTAATAGTTTACACAACCGCAAGCATACCACCAGGTGATATTAATATAACATGATTTTTCTTGACGCCTCCTCCTACAAACTGTGTTCACCTGTCTGAATGGCACACATAGTTTACAAACACCTGTATTCTGTAGAACTGTCTGATTTCATTTCTCACATATCATGTCCTATGTTGACAGCGTATTGCTTGACCAGAGTTGACAGCATATCACTTGGCCAGAAATAAGAATTGAACAAACTGATCATCTGCTCAACTATTTTAAAAACTGCTCTATCAGTAGTTAAGGAAGTTTAGATCTCATGATATCAATTATTATGAAAATTGGTCAAGTCTGTGTCTATCGTCAAAAGGGAATCACGGTGCACTAGAATTATTGATTGACTTTTCCGTTAGCTTTTCAATATCATAAGCACAGTGTAACAATAGGAGAACATATTTTTAATTTAATGTTCCATCTACCTCTAAACCTGTTATTGCACAGCTCTCCACTTTCG
This sequence comes from Lymnaea stagnalis, assembly GCA_964033795.1. NCBI lineage: Eukaryota > Metazoa > Mollusca > Gastropoda > Lymnaeidae > Lymnaea > Lymnaea stagnalis. The sequence goes on along the minus strand of CAXITT010000048.1, from coordinate 1,285,856 downwards.
AGGGTTTTATAACACTTTGTCAATTAAAGACTCAGATATTTACTCTGTATCTTTTTAAATTTATAAAGTCCCCTGACATTTGCAGAATCATTTTTAAAATCCCCCCAAATAGCCTTTCAATTTTTAGGCTAAGGAGAGATAAATTATGGATTTAAAATAAAATGTCGGCATAACTTGACATTCTTACATCTTGTATTGTAAAGCATTGTACTGACCTTGTGTTAGAGCATCTGTTTCTTACAGGCTACGATGAACACCTGGGTGTGAAGCACACCGCATTGGTCTGCTTTCTTCTTAGCTCCATAATGTTGCAGCCACTACTCTATCGATCTATCATCAGCAGCTCAGGTCTGCTCTAAGACTTGCTATGCCTAAACACAAGCCAGTGACATACATTGGTGTGGCAATGAATGATGATCAGTTGAATCCCAAGAGAGAGTGGAGGCTTCCATGCTGTTTCTCTGTCATGGCCATGATAGGAATTATTCTTTAAGCTGCAATGTACTTCTTTTCCTTGTAAAAAATAAAGGATCTTCGATGGGCTGTCATAATCAAATTTTGTTTAAGAATGTTTATGTTTAATTTAGTTTCTCTCTATTTCCATCAAAGGACGTAAGTTTACCCGTTTGTCTCCCCCACCCCCACACACACACAAACATACACACCCACCTCCCATTATTGCAGTTAGTACAACTTATAAAATATCCTCCTAATGAATGAGTCACACATCCACATCACCTTGTAGTTTGACCGAGTCACTGACCCATTGTGTAAGGTATTGAAAGAGTCAGCCTGGTGTCCTTACCAAACAGCTTCCATGAAACCAAGATTTGTATCAGTCTAAAATTCATTGAGACATTGATGTGTTTTGTTAGTAGTGAAGTGATCTATTCTTGCCATCCTAATGAATGCTACTCAGTAACTACTCTCCAGGGCAGATAGTCCTGCTGTGCTCAATGTCTTCTAGACTACTCAACCAATGTTACTGTAATAGCCTATATGATGTCATGAACCTAATACCACTCATTTCTTCTCTGGTCGGGGTTTTGGGCTTTCTTTGGTAGTCTTTATTGGGTGGCAATGTACTGTTACTGTATTACTAGTGCTGCTACAAATGTGTCTTGTAGTAGTAGCTTGTAGCAGTTGAGAGCACTTGGAATCTTCATCTTTACACGTTTGGCAGAACATCACCCCACCCCCCCTCTCTCTCTTTCTCTCTCTCTCTCTCTCTCTCTCTCTCACAACTTTGGTAGCACTCAAGTCAACTTTGGTAGCACTCAAGGTTCTTGTGGAATTGTGTTTGTTACATCATACTTTTAGGTCACTTGTACACATAGAACTGACGATGAACTCGCTCTTATAGTAGGTCACTTGTACACATAGAACTGACAATGAACTCGCTCTTATAGTAGGTCACTTGTACACATAGAACTGACAATGAACTCGCTCTTATAGTAGGTCACCTTTACACATAAAACTGACAATGAAGGTTTGGTTTGTTTTAAAATTAATCTATATAAATCTATGATTGCTGTAAATGTAAGATTGTACATGTACATTAATGATAACGCAAAGTACAATACAAAAGTGGATCAGATGTATAAATGTGTATTTATTTGTCTCCATTTCCCTGAGATTTCTAACATTTTCTTGACAAGATATTTATTCATTCTTATGGTTAACAGAGGCAATGGGCTCAAGTGGAAATAATGAAGAACTTAACTATGATTTGATTTGATTTGATGATGGTGTTTTGTTTTTTTTCTTCTTCTGCATCTTACGAACAGGGTGAGCTGACCTTTGAACTTTGTTTAGTTGTCCTCTATGCAACACATACAGAGTATTGAATGTTGGTTCTAGAGTATTGAATGTTGGTTGGACTTATTTTATCTATTCCATTTTTTATTGTTGATGACTTGAGATTATTCATGTGTCTGTGTCTAGAGTCGAGACTGATCATTCAGCAGAATGAGAAACTATGTCTGTTCAATAGATAGAGCAGCACTCATGGAGGTTCTAAAACCAGGTCTTGCTAGGGTTGTTTGCTATGGATATTTGAACAAATACATTGTATGTCTTGATTAGTACTACCTATTTTGTTGATTAAGCTGGACACCTAGAGATTTTATGACTTTATTTCCATGTAGCACAGTGTGTCTGGTCACATTGTTCTAGGGGTGTGTTATGGTCAAGTGTGTCTGTCTCATTGTTATAGGGGTGTGTTATGGTCTAGTGTGTTTGGTCACATTGTTATAGGGGTGTGTTATGGTCTGGTGCAGTGGTCGGCAAACTCATTAGCAAAAGGGGCAAAAAATCAGCCGCAGGATGATAAAAAATTTTTGAAAGCCACATTTCTTTTCAAGAACCTGTCAATAACCATGTTTTTTTGGAGTCAAACAGATTTGTGGCCGACTGCGCGATTTGCCGACCACTGGTCTAGTGTGTCTATCTCATTGCTATAGGGGTTTCTTATGGTCTGGTGTGTCTGTCACATTGCTATAGGGGTGTCTTATGGTCTGGGCTCAATATATTTGGCAGCAATGAAATGGCTCTACTTGGCATTATGCAACACATTTCTTTTTTCTCATCATTGCTTTGATAACTAAAATTAAATTATAGATCAATGGCAAAGTGTAGATAGGGTCAAGTTTTAATGGGCCCCATCCCAAAGAGTGAGTAGGAGATGGTACTAGAGCCAAGCTCTGCTGGGCCCCCACCCCAAAGCTTGTGTAGAGATGGTACTAGAGCCAAGCTGTGCTGGGCCCCCCATCCCAAAGCTTGTGTAGAGATGGTACTAGAGCCATGCTCTGCTGGCCCCCCATCCCAAAGCGTGTGTAGAGATGGTACTAGAGCCAAGCTCTGCTGGGCCCCCACCCCAAAGCTTGTGTAGAGATGGTACTAGAGCCAAGCTCTGCTGGGCCCCCCATCCCAAAGCTTGTGTAGGGATGGTACTAGAGCCAGGCTCTGCGGGGCCACCATCCCAAAGCTTGTGTAGAAATGGTACTAGAGCCAAGCTCTGCTGGGCCCCCACCCCAAAGCTTGTGTAGAGATGGTACTAGAGCCAAGCTGTGCTGGGCCCCCACCCCAAAGCTTGTGTAGAGATGGTACTAGAGCCAAGCTCTGCTGGGCCCCCACCCCAAAGCTTGTGTAGAGATGGTACTAGAGCCAAGCTCTGCTGGGCCCCCCATCCCAAAGCTTGTGTAGAGATGGTACGAGAGCCAAGCTCTGCTGGGCCCGGCCATCCAAAGCCTAGTTAGTGACTGGTTGAAAAAGTTTTTATTTTGTTATCACCAACACTGTGAACATTAAAAATTAATCTCAGGACCACAAGACGGAATGCACAAACTTAATGATTCGATTAGTGTTGTAAGTTGTAAGCAATGGTGATAACATTTAATTGTAAGTTGATGCCTCCCTTATTTCTCAAATGGAGTCCATTGAAAGCTGGCCACATGAGCTCAGCTACATTGTACATTTGACATTTTTTGGCGGCTTCAAAATCTAATGATGACTTAATTCTCAATGTAACATGTATTTCTATGCCAAATAATAGCCTCTTGTGTGGACTTGTGTAGATAACTATGTACACAAACATTTATGTTTTTTTTAAAATGTTGATCTTTGAAAGAAAAGACACTAATTTCTGTACAGCAATTTCTGTGCTATATTTTAGTGAGTACATGTAAGATTGAATGAAATATAAGTATTTGTGTACATCATACAGCATGTGCTATGTGATATCTTTGTTACTTGCACCATATGTTACCTACCATAAGCGTTCTAGTCCTAATGATGGTTTTCTTCCCTTTACTTCTTGGGGTCTCTTGTCATTTATATGTCATACGTGTCTTAACAGATTAACTTTCTTTGAATAAATGCTACGGAGGATATCAGTGTTCTCTCTTGTTTCTTTGTGAATGGTCATTGATTTATCATTGATTTGTCAATTATTGTTAATTTAACGGTCTTTGATTGGTCAATGATTGTTAATTGAATTGTCAAAAATTGTTAATTGATTGGTTAATTGAATAGTTAAAAATTGTTAATTGATTGGTCAATGATTGTTAATTGAATGGTTCTTGATTGGTCAATGATTCTTAATTGAATGCTCATTGAAAAGGCAAAGACCATACTCTGACCAGTATAGCAGGTATGTTAAATACATTGACCAGTAAAGCAGATGTGTTAAATACCTTGACGAGTAAAGCAGATGTGTTTAATGCCTTGACCAGTAAAGCAGATGTGTTTAATACCTTGAATAGTAAAGCAGATGTGTTTAATACCTTGACCAGTAAAGCAGATGTGTTTAATACCTTGACCAGTAAAGCAGATGTGTTTAATACCTTGACCAGTAAAGCAGATGTGTTTAATACCTTGACCAGTAAAGCAGATGTGTTTAATACCTTGACCAGTAAACAAGCTTTTGTTTAGTCCGTCAATGAAACAATTCTGATACAATTGTCTGTTGTTGAATGTAATGTTTCCATTGGTTCAGTCATGACTGGTGATGACATCAATGCTAGTGATCCGTGCTAATAGTTTGGTATTGAGACGGTACGACTCATCACGGCCGTCTACCTAGAAACGTATCCGGACATTTGTTTGCACATATAGTACAACAAAATAATGCCTTCAAAAACAAATTTGACCCACAATTTTAACGTGTAAGCTGAAAAAAAGATTCGAACAAATTTCCGTTAGATCAAATTTTCGAAAATCAATTTTCCGTCGACGAAATTTCTTTCAAACAAATTTCCCGATACGATATAAACGACCTCTCTTAAACAACTCCCTCAAAAACGCGACTTGAGACCTTCAAATCATTCAATTTTACGACCTAGCACCTGAAGAAGTCAGATTCCAAAGCAACGCTAGATTTGTGCGCTTGACGACAACAGTTTCGTTGACAACTTTTAAAAGCAGACGAAGCACTAAAGCAGACAGGAAGTAGCGAAGGGGAAATAACTCTTGCACCGCACCTTTGTCTTTTGAAATACTGCCAAGTAGCTGACCAGATTTGCCCTGAGCAGGGGCCTTTCAGACCTTGCCAACACCATGTCTGATGTTCAAAGTGACATATTAAGAGAACATGCACGGGAGAGGGGGGGGGGGGAAATCATGCAAACAAACAAAAATAACAGCTTTCTTTTAAAAAAAAAAATAAAAAACAAAAAACTATTAAATAATTGAATACAAATAATTAAAACAGTATGAATGCGCTTATCTTATACATAAATAGTTATAACTCTGAGCATGGACTCAGCACTTACACATGCTCTTAAACAACTACCATACCAGCATTGATTTGTTTATTTTGGAATTAATGAACAACAGGAAGATAGTGACTGCATTGGTTGTGAGACAGAGTTTAATCTATATTCCCGAAAGAAAGATGGTAGATCCTGGCTGTACTATTAATGGTACGTGTACTTTTGTATCTATTTCACTTGTTGACTTCATTTTCTAAATGCCGTTTTTCGAAAATGCCCATCCTCTTTTTTTAAGTCCCCCTCAATTTAAGACCTCGTTTTTAATGCTAATTTACAGGTCGTAATTTTTACTGTAAACCTACTCTTTCTACTGGATTATCATCTAAAAAAATGAAATGTTAAAAATGCGTTCCAATAGTTGGGAAGATTGTTTATTATTCTTTATTAAAAAGAAAAAAAAGTCGTTGGGGATTTAATAAATATAGGCTAAGTAATTTTTTTTTTAAATCTTCATTTTACTCTGTTGTTCCTGAAACTGTGTCACCAAATTAGAAACGCACCACATTAAATAATGCTTGATGAACCGAACCATCCACTAATTGGTATGCAAACGTTAAGTTCATAATTTGTGTTTGAAAATATCATTTTCATTTTTTTCGAACTCAATATGCAAGGGTGGAATCGATTACATTGAAATTTATGATAAAAGCGGTTTTTTTTTTTAAAGCATGAATCTATTATAAAATGTTATAATGAAGGCTTATCTCTACTTTAACATTCATGTTTTTATGATGACATGTCATTTGAAAACAGATTGCACATGCTTAAAACGTTAGCAAGAGCAATCTTCGATGTATCGACCTTCATGCCGTGTTAAATTAGTTTAATGCAGTGTTATTCAAATCTTTCAACCTGTCAAGCTGCAAAATATAAATAAATAAGGAAATACCGATGTGTGCGAACAATAACAAGGAGATTTTGGCTCATGATCAGGAGCGGCCAATTTTCAAAACAATACGATATTTATAATCGAATACTGTAAGCCTGTAACAAGATTAACCTCAGCGATATGGATCATCAATATATATCGAACAAAGCGCTATTTTATTGGTTCCATCATTGTAATCGATGAAAGGCAGGCATTTCTATTCTTTAAAGAAAAATCTCCATTAAAATTTGGCACCGGGAGTTTTTTCAATTAAAAAATTCGAATTTATTTACACATTTTTCCCCGGGGCGGAACCAGAGTTTCTCTCAGCTATAGCTCCGGGGGGGGGGGGGGGGGGCCCCGGCCCCGGGGGAAAGCCACCCCCCCCCCCCCCCCCCTGGGATTTTCTTAAATAACCGCTGGGCTGAACATCTCGGGGGTGGGGGCACACCTCCCCTGGGGGGGGGGTGGTTTGCGAAAAGGAATTTCCTAAGGGGGTGGTGGGTGGCTAAAGAACCTTTTCTCGGTCCGCTGATGCCTTTCCTCAGCTACCTGACCTATCGGCGGATGTGACACATCTGTGGGTGCGACTTATCTGTGGGTGGGACCCATATGTGGGTCAACCGCAAATTGCAGCTTTGGCAACTCATCACTAAGGGTGCGACCTGCACGTGACCATAATCGGTACTAACATAATTCAGACTACTTTAATTTCCTACCCGGGTGCAAAAAAAAGTGTGCCCTGGGTGAGGATCGAACTCACGACCTTCAGATTTCTCGCTCGCGGCGTTTAGATTATGAGACTGACGCGCTACCTACTGCGCTACCGAGGCTTGCTGAAGACATGTCTCAGAGAGTTTTCATTGCGTCTTATGCGGTATCATGGTTGGCCACCCTACCTGGTTGTGAGCCATCCGTACATTTAGACCAAGAATCCTTAGGACTAGAAGGTAACACGAATTATCCGAAGACACCAGAACAAAAACATCAAAATTTCTTTTAAGACGAGAAATTGTTCCATAAAGTATCACTATGATGGTTATAAAATAAAGACAAAGAGTCTGCACTCTTCATCACACACAGTCCCTACACTGAGAGATCCCAATGCGGATGGACACAAAAAGAAGTCCCTTGGAGTGCGCTCTATTGAAGCAATAGCGCCTGAACTATGAAACAATTCGTTTCAGTCACTGAGGGAATTTTAAAAAGGATTTTAAAAAGAAATCATTTAAGAAGCATTTCAAGACAGTTTCCTTTAAATAGAGTTTATGACGTCAGAGCGCTTTGACGAATACCATGGACGCAAGCGCTATACAAGTAATGAAGTCATCAAACCACGTATAAATTAATCCATTAGGCCTGTAGGCTAGGCAGCTTGCTCCAGTCGGTCAGTCACGTCCAGTTACCACTGAAGTCTACAGACATGAGCCGCCCACTGGTCACTGACTCACTGGGCAGTTGCCCAGGGCTTCACGCGTCAGTTGGCATCATTCTGACTGCATTGATAATGTTACTAAATTTAAGTTCATACCTGGAAGAAAACAAATTATCTGTGTGCAGCTAGAGGGGTAGTCACAAAATGGTGACATTTGACAGCTTCTCGTCTTGTGATGACTTTAGGATGATATCTGATGGGGCATTTAAACAAAATAAGAATAATAATAATAAAAAAATAAATTAATAGCCTATTATTAATGATGTCTTAATATAATGAGAATTAAAATTTAAAAAAAAAACAACAAAAAAAAACCCACCATTACTGTTGATTAACAAGGGATTTGAATACATACCAGCAGGTCAATGGAAGCTTTAGCTCCACTCGAATCTCTTCCGTTGCTCTCCGAATAAGTTTAGAATAACTAAAACCTAAATTAATGTATACTGTAGCCTCTACTTACTGACACACATATTCTGGTGAAGGTCTGAGACTACTCTCTTAGTTATTTGATAAATAAGACAGAAAAGTCTTTCCTAAATGCATAGTTATATGATAAATGTGACAGACAGGTCTTTCCTAAATGCATAGTTATATGATAAATGTGACAGACAGGTTTTTCCTAAATGCATAGTTATATGATAAATGAGACAGACAGGTCTTTACTTAATGCATAGTTATTTGATGAATGAGACAGACACATCTTTACTTAATGCATATTTATTTGATAAACGAGACAGTTATTTCTTACCTTAATGCATAGTTATTTGATAAATGAGACAGAACTTTCTTTCCTTAATGCATAGTTATTTGATAAATGAGACAGAACTTTCTTTCCTTAATGCATAGTTATTTGATAAATGAGACAGACACGTCTTTTCTTAATGCATAATTATTTGATAAATGAGACGGACAAGTCTTTCCTAAATGCATAGTTATATGATAAATGTGACAGATAGGTCTTTCCTTAATGCATAGTTATATGATAAATGTGACAGATAGGTCTTTCCTTAATGCATAGTTATTTGATAAATGAGACAGATAGGTCTTTCCTTAATGCATAGTTATTTGATAAACGAGACAGTTATTTCTTTCATTAATGCATAGTTATTTGATAAATGAGACAGAACTTTCTTTCCTTAATGCATAGTTATTTGATAAATGAGACAGACACGTCTTTTCTTAATGCATAATTATTTGATAAATGAGACAGACAAGTCTTTCCTTAATGCATAGTTATTTGATAAATGTGACAGAACGGTCTTTCCTTAATACATAGTTATTTGATAAATGTGACAGATAGGTCTTTCATTAAAGCATAGCTATTTGATAAATGTGACAGATAGGTCTTTCCTTAATGCATAGTTATTTGATAAATGAGACAGACAGGTCTTTCCATAATGCATAGTTATCTGATAAATGTGACAGATAGGTCTTTCCTTAATGCAAAGTTATTTGATAAATGAGACAGACACGTCTTTCTTTAATGCATAGTTATTTGATAAATGTGACAGATAATCTTTCCTTAAAGCATAGTTATTTGATAAATGTGACAGATAGGTCTTTCCTAAATGCATAGTTATTTGATAAATGTGACATACAGGTCTTTCCTTAATGCGGCATAGTTATTAGATAAATGTGACAGATAGGTCTTTCCTAAATGCATAGTTGTTTGATAAATGTGACATACAGGTCTTTCCTTAATGCGGCATAGTTATTTGATAAATGAGACAGACACGTCTTACCTTAATGCATAGTTATTTGATAAATGACACAGACAGGTCTTTCCTTAATGCATAGTTATTTGATAAATGAGACAGACAGGTCTTTCCTTAATGCATAGTTATTTGATAAATGAGACAGACAGGTCTTTCCTTAATGCATAGTTATTTGATAAATGAGACAGACACATCTTTCCTTAATACATAGTTATTTGATAAATGAGACAGACAGGTCTTTCCTTAATGCATAGTTATTTGATAAACGAGACAGTTATTTCTTTCCTTAATGCATAGATATTTGATAAATGAGACAGAACTTTCTTTCCTTAATGCATAGTTATTTGATAAATGAGACAGAACTTTCTTTCCTTAATGCATAGTTATTTGATAAATGAGACAGACACGTCTTTTCTTAATGCATAGTTATTTGGACAATGAGACAGTTCTTTCTTTCCTTAATGCATAGCTGTTTGATAAATGAGACAGACAGGTCTTTCTTTAATGCATAGTTATTTGATAAATGAGACAGTCAGGTCTTTCCTTAATGCATAGTTATTTGATAAATGAGACAGCCAGGTCTTTACTTAATGCATACTTATTTGATAAATGAGACAGACAGGTCTTTCCGTAATGCATAGTTATTTGATAAATGAGACAGACAGGTCTTTCCTTAATGCATAGCTATTTGATAAATGAGACAGACAGGTCTTTCCTTAATGCATAGCTGTTTGATAAATGAGACAGACAGGTCTTTCCTTAATGCATAGCTATTTGATAAATGAGACAGACAGGTCTTTCCTTAATGCAAAGTTATTTGATAAATGAGACAGCCAGGTATATCCGTAATGCATAGTTATTTGATAAATGAGACAGACAAGTCTTTCCTTAATGCATAGTTATTTGATAAATGGGCTAGACAGGTCTTTCCTTAATGCATAGTTGTTTGATAATTGAGACAGACAGGTCTTTCTTTAATGCATAGTTATAGTTATTTGATAAATGAGACAGACAGGTCTTTCTTTAATGCATAGTTATAGTTATTTGATAAATGAGACAGTTCTTTCTTTCCTTAATGCATAGTTATTTGATAAATGAGACAGTTCTTGCGTTCCTTAATGCATAGTTTTTTGATAAATGAGACAGTTCTTTCTTTCCTTAATGCATAGTTATTTGATAAATGAGACAGACACGTCTTTTCTTAATGCATAGTTATTTGGAAAATGAGACAGTTCTTTCTTTCCTTAATGCATAGTTATTTGATAAATGAGACAGACAGGTCTTTCCTTAATGCATAGTTACTTGATAAATAAGACAGAAAAGTCTTTACTTAATGCATAGTTATTTGGTAAATGAGACAGACAGGTCTTTCCGTAATGCATAGTTATTTGATAAATGAGACAGACACGTCTTTCCTTAATGCATAGCTATTTGATAAATGAGACAGACAGGTCTTTCCTTAATGCATAGCTATTTGATAAATGAGACAGACAAGTCTATCTGTAATGCATAGTTATTTGATAAATAGGACAGACAGTTCTTTCTTTCCTTAATGCATAGCTGTTTGATAAATGAGACAGACAGGTCTTTCCTTAATGCATAGTTATTTGATAAATGAGACAGCCAGGTCTATCCGTAATGCATAGTTATTTGATAAATGAGACAGACAAGTCTTTCCTTAATGCAAAGCTATTTGATAAATGAGACAGACAAGTCTATCCGTAATGCATAGTTATTTGATAAATGGGACAGACAGGTCTTTCCTTAATGCATTGTTATTTGATAAATGAGACAGACAAGTCTTTCCTTGTGATTTAAATAAACATTCATGTCCTGGGATTCGGTTCATTTACATTTAGAAAATGATTCATAGTTTTTAACTTATTAAAGAAACGAACTGAATTTGTCATGTTATAAGTTTTTGTTTGACACTGCTTGGCCACAGTGTTTCTTACAGGCATCTGTCCCGGGGGGGGGGGGGGTTGTTTAGGCGGGGGGCGGGGGGGGGGGGGGGGGGGGGGATGTTTAAAGTCAGTTTGATTGAGATTATTCCACACCCGCTTATTCAGTGTAGCCATAGTTGCTGCTGATTATGCGATCCTGATTTTTATCCTTCATCAACGGACAGAGAACTAGAAATATTGGATCCAAAGTATGTGAAATGCTAAAAAACCGTCAGCTTATGACCCTCAATAGATATGATTGAAGGGGACTGTGCTTCTTGATCATGACATGTGTTTTCTGGAGACTAATCGAAAGTACAAAGTCTTTACACGCGTGTGATAGACGATTAACTCTATACAGCCGCTGAAGACCTTCTTCTGTGTGCGATGTCATGGCGGCATCGTCAGCAAACAGCAGAATTCGTACCTATTTTTTTACCTTGGTCTTTTGCACGAAGGCGGGCGATATTGAACAGAATACCATCAGATCTAGTGTGGATGTACACGCCATCTTCACAGTCCCTGAAGGCAAATTAAAGAATCACTAAGAAGAAAATGGAGAAGAGAGTTGGTGCCAGTACACAACCCTGTTTTAGTCCGCTGCTGACGGGGAATGCCTCAGAGACGGCGCCATTGAAGCTTACTGTGCTGTGCGTGTTTTCGCGAAATGACTTTATGATTGTGAGCAGTCCCGTTGTCGGAAGCCAGTTGTATACAGTTGCAAAGGTCCAGCCAGTCAGTTTTGGTACAGTAGCGGGCATTTTTTATTATTTTTTTGTTCCTCTTCGGAGAGTTTTTAACATTATGCAGTTTTTTGGGCATTAGTCGCGTCTTTCTTGCTACGAGAGAATGGTCCGTGTCACAGTCGGCACTATGGGAGCTGCGGGAGTGAGTACACGGGCTCCACGCACCTAGTGATGACGAGGTCTACCTGGTGCCAGTGGCGGGAACGGGGTGGGGGTGTCGCCATGAAACCTCTTGGATTTTTTTGCACCTGAAGGTGTATGGTAACACAGAGACCATGGGAGCAGCAGCACCACTCTAGCAGACGTTGTCCGTTGTCATTGATCCTTCATAATCCGTGATAACCAAGACATGACGGCCAGGCTTCCTGATCAGCTCCTACCCTAGCATTAAATAAAGTCTCCCAGAATGTACAATGCTTCGGTGTTCGGAACACAGGACAATTCTTGCTCTTGGGCTTCATGGAACAGATCTTTCTCTCCTGGAGTCGAATGAAGAGTTGGAGCATACACGCTGAATGAGTTGGCCTTGCCTGTAGCTGATGACATCCACAGGCACAGAATCCTCTCCGATTCCAATGATGGAGGTTCAATACAGCCCACTAATGTTCAATACAGCCCACTAATGTTCAATACAGCCCACTAATGTTCTATACAGCCCACTAATGTTCAATACAGCCCACTAATGTTCAATACAGGCCATTAATGTTCAATACAGGCCAATAATGTTCAATACAGCCCACTAATGTTCAATACAGGCCACTAATGTTCAATACAGCCCACTAATGTTCAATACAGGCCACTAATGTTCAATACAGGCCACTAATGTTCAATACAGCCCACTAATGTTCAATACAGGCCAATAATGTTCAATACAGCCCACTAATGTTCAATACAGGCCAATAATGTTCAATACAGCCCACTAATGTTCAATACAGCCCACTAATGTTCAATACAGGCCACTAATGTTCAATACAGCCCACTAATGTTCAATACAGGCCACTAATGTTCAATACAGCCCACTAATGTTCAATACAGGCCACTAGTGTTCAATACAGGCCACTAGTGTTCAATACAGGCCACTAGTGTTCAATACAGGCCACTAGTGTTCAATACAGGCCACTAGTGTTCAATACAGGCCACTAAGGTTCAATACAGCCCACTAATGTTCAATACAGGCCACTAGTGTGTTTTGTCTACGGCAAATCCAACACCGTGCCGCCTAGGTTCACCTGAGAGGTTCCCCTGCCAGTAGAGTGTGTAGCTGGCTTCCTTGAGGTTCATCTGAGAGGTTCCCCTGTCAGTAGAATGTGTAGCTGGCTTCCTTGGTGGTAACGCTACCCGCTAGTCGGGTTTCTTGAAGGCAGCCAATATAATTGTTTAGTCTGGCGAGTTCTTTTGTCCATTACGACAGTCTTGCTTGCGTTGTCGATCTGTTGAAGGTCGATGTCAAATCCACGACAAATGTTTCTTACATTCTATTTGAAGTGATGGAGTCTTCTTGCGAAGTGATGGAGTCTTCTTGCGAAGTGATGGAGTCTTCTTGCGAAGTGATGGAGTCTTCTTGCGAAGTGATGGAGTCTTCTTGCGAAGTGATGGAGTCTTCTTGCGAAGTGATGGAGTCTTCTTGCGAAGTGATGGAGTCTTCTTGCGAAGTGATGGAGTCTTCTTGCGAAGTGATGGAGTCTTCTTGCGAAGTGATGGAGTCTTCTTGCGAAGTGATGGAGTCTTCTTTCTATTCACTTTCCTTGCTTTACCAACACACTCTGCTCCTCGAGAAGTGACGTCACCAGTGCAGCTACTTAGCCTGGGCGGTGTTTTATGGAGACCAGCTGTTGCCCAATGTAGCAGATCCCCACCCTCCACGCAACCAGTGGATCCAAAGGAATGACAATTTCCTAATTTTATTTCATCATAAAAACATGACTTTTAAAGTTGGGGATTTCAAGCTACTAAGTATAAAGTGTATGATGGTCTCATGCTTGAAAAAAATATATTCTTTAGCATAATTGGTAGTATACTGGATTTTATCAATGCTGATCTAGGCAGAATAAAAGGTAAATTGATCAAGATATTATAGTTTAAAACAAATAGTAAGCAATGAAAGCCCGCATCCAAGCAATGCTAATGTCAACAGTCATTCAAGCCAAAGTTTTTGAATTGACTTTAGATGCACCACTTTTGTAAGACAGTTTCCTGAACGACAAAGTTTGGCAAAGGATCTTAACGTACGTTTATCAACTGATGTTCTCTTTGAATATCAGAAGCTCCCCCCCCCCCCCCACCCC
>CAXITT010000048.1:1258180-1271546 GCA_964033795.1 Lymnaea stagnalis | reverse complement strand
AAAACTTTAAAAAAAACAATTTTATATATATATATATATATATATATATAACCCCCCCCCCCCACACACACAATTTTTTGTATAACATCCTTTCGATTATAATGCCAATTCCATTTTATAAACTAGTTTTAGACGAAAAAAAACACTTCTTTCTAAATCGTCAATTTAACGCTAAATTATATGGATTTGTTTTGAAAAATGTGTTTAAAGTATATTTTTATCAAAGAGGCACTTTAAAATTAAACGGAAGAAATGTATAGTTGTTGAAGCCCCCACGAGTCTGTCGCAGGGGACATCTGTCCTTGCTGCTTCCCCTAGCTACGCCTCTGGACACTGGCGTCCCTCCCACCCCCACCCCCCCACCCCCCGCCCCCGCCGTGAGGCAAATGTCTGAAAGAAATAACCTAGCGCTGGCGGGAGCACATTTCAAGGAACTGAGGTCGAACTAAGTGGGCACCGCGCACATTTAATCAAGTGTCTTTCTTCATTTTCACATCTTTAGCTTCATTCTTTCTTCATTTTGAAATTGTTTCTTTATCTCTGTCTTTTTCTCAATTTTAATAAAAATTTTATATTTTCGAAACATTTTTAAAAATTATTATGAAGACTAAATTTAAAAAAAATGTTAGGTTAAGTTGTTTTTTTGTACAGTTCAAATTGGCCCCTTGAGATCCGTTTCTCTTTTGGATTTTGTTGTCATTATATTTTTTGTTATAAATAGCAATGGGTTATTCGTAAAGTTATCTCTCGCTATGTATAAGGCCAGGTGTAGAATGTCCTGAGTTATTTCCTGAGTTACTATTATTTTCTTTTGTTAGCTTAGTTTTTAATGTGTAAAAGCAATAGTTATTTTCTTTTTTAAAAGCAAAAGTTATTTTCTTATTTTTAAAAAAAAAATAGTTATTTTCTTTTTTAAAAGCAGTTGTTATTTTCTTTTTTAAAAGCAATAGTTATTTTCTTATTTAAAAGCACTTGTTATTTTCTTTTTATAAAAGCAATAGTTATTTTCTTATTTAAAAGCAATAGTTATTTTCTTATTTAAAAGCAGTTGTTATTTTCTTATTTAAAAGCAATAGTTATTTTCTTTTTTAAAAGCAAAAGTTATTTTCTTATTAAAAAAAATAGTTATTTTCTTTTTTAAAAGCAAAAGTTATTTTCTTATTAAAAAAAAAAGTTATTTTCTTTTTTAAAAGCGTAGCTATTTTCTTATTTAAAAGCATTTGTTATTTTCTTTTTATAAAAGCAATAGTTATTTTATTTTTTAAAACTGCACTAGGTGAAAAACAAACAAACAAACAAAAACCACCCACCCACACACCCACCCACACACACACACACACACAAAACAAAGCAATAAAAAAACCTTTTTATTAAGTAAAAAAAAAAAACTTGAATAAATTAATTTTCGAGTCTCATGCTTGATCGAATTCCTGGAGGCGTGCGATGTTCCGCGTAACGCTCAAAGAACGCGGTTTTCGGGCCACCGGGGCGTCCTGGAGGTAGTGTAAGGAGTTCAAGGTCACATGAAATGAGCCTACGATAAGAAAACGAGCAAATTGAATGACAACAGGCAGCGTACGAGCGTCGCGTGTAACCTAAGACTTTCTCGGCTTGAGTGCGTGGCGACACACGCTTTCTCTCAAATTGTAACCCCGTTCCCATGTTGAGAAAACACGTTAAAAAATTCGATCGTGAAGAAGGTCTCCTTGCATGCGGGGTGCTCGAGTTATGGACCCTGGTCGCATTACAGGACATCGCTATGGTGTTGTGAGTAGGTGAGAAGAGAGAGCCAGTGTCAAGTGTCATAGATGTCAACATCACAGCATGTTAACATGTCATCTGCAGATGGGCAGTAGACTCCGCATTATTGTAGTGATTGGTTGACATAGTTGTAGTGAGTGGTTGACATGCTTGTAGTGAGTGGTTGACATGCTTGTAGTAAGTGGTTGACATGCTTGTAGTGAGTGGTTGACATGCTTGTAGTGAGTGGTTGACATGCTTGTAGTGAGTGGTTGACATGCTTGTAGCGAGTGGTTGACATGCTTGTAGTGAGTGGTTGACATGCTTGTAGTGAGTGGTTAACATGCTTGTAGTTAGTGGTTGACATTCTTGTGGTAAGTGGTTGGCATGCTTGTAGTGAGTGGTTGACATGCTGGTAGTTAGTGGTTGACATGCTTGTAGTGAGTGGTTGCCATGCTTGTAGTGAGTGGTTGGCATGCTTGTAGTGAGTGGTTGCCATGCTTGTAGTGAGTGGTTGACATGCTTGTAGTGAGTGGTTGACATGCTTGTAGTGAGTGGTTGACATGCTTGTAGCGAGTGGTTGACATGCTTCTAATGAGTGGTTGACATGCTTGTAATGAGATAATTGTCGCCCACTTAACAGCGAGAGAAAGCTGTACTCACAGAAAGCTATACTCACAGAAAGATGTAGTCACAGAAAGCTGTAATCACAGAAAGCTGTACTCACAACAAGATGTACTCACAGAAACATGTACTCACAGAGAGATGTACTCACAGAAAGATGTACTCACAGAAAGATGTACTCACAGAAAGATGTACTCACAGAAAGATGTACTCACAGAAAGATGTACTCACAGAAAGATGTACTCACAGTAAGATGTACTCACAGAAAGATGTACTCACAGAAAGATGTACTCACAGAAAGATGTACTCACAGAAAGATGTACTCACAGAAAAATGTACTCACAGAAAAAAATATATTAAAAAAAACAACAACAGTACTCATTGAAGGGTTGGTTCGAACAAGTTTGGTGTTGTTTGTTAAATCTAGTGTTAAGTTGTGTTTAAACACGTCACTTTTATTCCATGACACGGCTGACCTTTTTATTAGCCAACCCTTGAACAATCTTACTTGAGTCAAAAACAGATTCCGTATATCAATGTTAAATGGGGATTTGATTTATTTTGTTTGATGTTTAATTTTGTTCAATGTTGAATTAAGCGTTGAATTACTTTCTTCTATGTTCAATTGAGAGTTGAATTATTTTTTCAATTATTTTGTTTAATGTTGAATTATTTTGTTCAATTTTGAATTTATTTGTTCAATGTTCATCTCATAATTTTTATTTAGTTAAACCTAAATTTTAAAAAAAAAACCATCTAAATGCATTAAAAGTAACCCCAAAACTTGAACACATGTTTGAATGACGTCATGAGTTGATGTATTCAAACAAAAAAGACCTTCAGAGCTGCTGGACAAGACGCCAGGGACCTGTGTTGGGGACCTTCGTTGGGGACTTTTGGCGGGGACCTTTCGTGGAGACCTTTGGTAGAGACCTGTTTTGAGGAGAGAAACTTGATCATTTCTTGAAATTCTTAACCGGAGACTAAACCGGTCTCCGAACTTTGGCCTAAAAACTTTGAAATGAATTTTTAAAAAATAATAATAAAAACAGGCCTATTTGGCAACAATTGTTGAAACTGTTTGTTAGTTTTTTCTAAACCGTTTGCAAGATCCTGCTCAGTGACGCCAAGCCTTGGCCTACTGTGCAGGGAGTGGCAGTCGCGGGGGTGGGGTGTGTGGGTGGGGTAAGCTTCATGCCGTTCGTCTTGCCCCACTGATTGCTCAGAAATGGGAGGAACAATTGTGAATACAACGCGTGCCGAACACAACGCACGCCGACTACAACGCATACCGACATTGTGAAGAAAGAAAAAGGGGGAACAGGTTCGATACCGTACCCAAACGATTGTCGCCCACCTTGTTCTCGTATTGCATGCCGTTAAAGTGAAGCCCCGGTGACCTGATGAAAGCTGGTACAAACTCAAAGCGTCGCCCATCTGATACGTCGGCATCCAATGACAAGGTGCATGCGAGGACTGATGGCGTGTGCAGATGGTGACCCCAAAAAATGAGCGTCGTGGAGCTCGTGGGGTGAGCAGATGCTAACAGAAAGGCGAGAACATCATTCAGAACGATGCAATTACGAATAAGTTGCAGTCAGGGAATTTTTGATGTGAGAACCTTTGTCTTGTGGTCATGGCCTACAACTTCCGGGATGAGTCTCTCCAATTTCGGGACGCTATGCTGGAGAGTTTCAAAAAAACTTCTAAAGACATCTTGGATTTCAATGCATAAATATTGACACTGTGACGATGTAGCGACCAGCGGCAGATTGCTGGGGGTGGGGGGGGTCACTTAACATTAATGATTGATGGGGGAAAGGTAGACTTACATGACAATGCTATTTCCCGCTTTGTTTATTTTACAATGCGCTGTAACACGTGGCGTTTATTCAGGGGCGTAGCTAAGGGGTGCGCGGGGTGCGGACCGCACCGGATGACACTAACCCTAGTAACGCCTCTGCTTACATTGTATTGGGGAAACTACTTCATATGAAATACTAAAAACTTATAACACCATTCTAATATTCAACATGCGTTGGACGGTAATCGAACTATTTCATTTGAA
Source organism: Lymnaea stagnalis (assembly GCA_964033795.1). Lineage (NCBI taxonomy): Eukaryota > Metazoa > Mollusca > Gastropoda > Lymnaeidae > Lymnaea > Lymnaea stagnalis. Next base: position 1,267,114 of record CAXITT010000048.1, on the reverse strand, counting down.
ATACTAAAAACTTATAACACAATTCTAATATTCAACATGCGTTGGACGGTAATCGAAATATTTCATATGAAATATTAAAAACTTATAACACCATTCTAATTTTCAACACGCGTTGGACGGTAATCGAACTATTTCATATGAAATACTAAAACATTATAACACCATTCTAATATTCAATAGGCCTTGACCGGTAATCGAACTGAGGTCAAATGACGTGGCTGGTCAGTACTGGTCAGTCAGTATTTGACCAATGAAATAGTTTTACCGCTACGTTACCCTGCATTCAAAATTTTAATGAAATATGGTTTCCGACTCTTTGTGGGAAATGCCTTGGTACTGCCTCGATGATGCGTGGCATGACTTTGTACTGACTTGATGATGCCTGACATGAAGCCTTGCATGACTTTGAACTGACTTAATCATGCCATCGTGACTGACGATGCTTCCTTTTAACATCCATGTTTTCCCACGCGGACGTATGTACATCGGACTTGAGCGTCCACTGTGATGATATGAGTAGATTTCAATGAATTTGATAACACACATAAGGTTAGCAGACTTATAGATCCATTATAAAATGACGTCAGAGAGCCGTCGGCCTTAAACGCTCTAAATGCACTACCCAAAGGAAAACACCCCCCCCCCCCACCTCTACTTTTTTTTTTTTATTCAAGCCTGAAATGTCCCAAAACTATCGGGACGCGAAGCCGAACGTTGGAGATCTCCTCCAGCTAGAGGAAAACCCCCGGGTGCAACTTCTCTCCACTGACCAGCTCAAGGTGGCCATCTCAGCCTAAGAACATCCGGTGGGTTGGTGATGTTGCTCTCACATCCGGTGGGTCGGTGACTTGTAGGGCCCTGGCCTGCTCCACCACATCCTTCCATTCGGATCGATCCGTGGCTTTCCGCCTCCATGCGCAAACCCCTAACTGGTGTAAATCCTTCTTTACATCGTCGATCCATCTCAGGCTAGGGCGACAGGTGAGTCGTCTGCCCCTAGGTTTCTCCCTGTATATCAATTTTGCTGCTGTACAATCCGTCATCCTTTCAACATGTCCAGCCCAGCGCAGTCCGCCTATCTTTTTTAATGTTGCGACTATGGGTGGGTCCTTTGTGGTCGGTGATGTCGACTTTTTCAAATAAATGGATTCGATTAGTTTACGCAGATTATTAAATGAAGTCATTCCTGCCACTGAATAGTCGTTTAATCAATCTGGTAACTGACCAGCCTCTAACTTACAACTCATCAGGCTCTAACTGGCAACTGACCAGGCTCTAATCGACAACCCACCGGGCTCTAGCTAGCAACTCACCAGGCTTCAACTGCCAACTGACCAGGCTTTAACTGCCAACTGACCAGGCTTTAACTGCCAACTGACCAGGCTTTAACTGCCAACTGACCAGGCTTTAACTGCCAACTGACCAGGCTTTAACTGCCAACTGACCAGGCTTTAACTGCCAACTGACCAGGTAATCGTTACAAGACAGAATATATAGGAAGGACATAGAGGACCGGGTACAAGATAGAACACAGAGGGTACTGGGTAGAAGACAGAACATAACAGGGTACTGGGTACAAGACAAAACAAACAGAGAGTACTGGGTACAAGACAGAACGTAGAGCTGGGTACAAGACAGAAAATAGAGGTATTTGCAACAAGACAGACCATAGAGGTATTGGCTACAAGACAAAATCCTGCATGAACTTACTGTCTCAGCTCTAAAGAATCTTGCATGAACTTACTGTCTCAGCTGTAATGAATCTTGCATGAACTCACTGTCTCAGCTCAAAAGAATCCTGCATGAACTTATTTTCTTAGCTCTAAAGAATCTTGCATGAACTTACTGTCTCAGCTGTAAAGAATCCTGCATGAACTTACTGTCTCAGGTCTAAAGAATCCTGCATGAACTTTATTGTCTCAGCTGTGAAGAATCCTGTTTCGCTTTTCAAACTTCCGCCCACAGTTACCACAGCCACCTGCCATTTTGTCAGCCCCTATGTCCAAGGAAATTTCTGTTGGTCTGTCTGCCTGAACCACAACATTAACCTCGCGCCCTTCCATTGCAGTTGTAAAATAATTTTTGTTTGGTTTGTGACCAGGCAGCTTTTATTTTTAAGTTGTCCAACTTATCCGAACTTTAAGATAGGAAAGAGGTCAATCTGAGTTAACGCCCTTGTTTTTCTTGTTGCCACAATTTCCAACAAAATATATTTGTAAAAAATAGGAATTTTTTTTTTTTTTTAGATGAAGGTAACACACTTCACATTATGTGAAATACCTGACTTTGACCTAAAAAGTTGACATGAAGTTTCCTTCCTACATCTCATGAGTTTCGAAGTCCACTGAAAATATAAATAATAGTTTCTCATGGTTGAAAAAAAAAAGAAAATGGTTATGATGAGAGTCATTCATGAAAAAACATCACAAGACCATGACCTTTGACCCCTGAGCTTAGTTTATTTATCATGGCAATTCAGACTTTGACAGGAAACTTTAGACTTTGACAGGAAACTTTAGACTTCGACAGGAAAATTTAGACTTTTGACAGGAAACTTTAGACTTTGGCAGGAAACTTTAGACTTTGACATAAAACTTTTTACCTTGACAGGATAATTTAGATTTTAACAGGAAAATTTAGACTTTGACAGGAATCTTTACACTTTTTGACAGGAAACTTTCGACTTTGACAGGAACTTTGCGACCTTGACAGGAACTTTAGATTTTGACAGGAATCCTGAGACTTTTACAGGAAGTTTTTTACCTTGACATGAAACTTTAGACTTTGACAGGAAACTTTAGACTTTTTGACAGGAAACTTTAGACTTTGACAGGAAACTTTAGATTTTGACATACAACTTTTTACCTTGACAGGAAAAGTGCCCCTCCCCCCAAGCAAAATGAGTCCAACCATACAACGATTATATTGTTTTTATTAATAACGACTAAATTGTCATTTATAAACAGTTTTAAAAAGAATGGTATCTGGTGCGTTTAACCCACAAGTGTCCAACTCAAGGCCCGCGGGCAACATCTGGCCCGCCGTACAATTATATCAGGCCCGCGAGGTCTTGACCGGCGTACAATTATATACAAGTCAACGCTATGGTGTTTCCCAATGCACACTTTGTTAAAAAAAACAACTTAGCTGACTTCGCGTCGAGTTCGCACGGTGCTTTAGTGACCTGGAAGCACAGAAATGTAATTTCAAGCTGTTTCGTAATCCATTTGTCATAGACGGGGGAAAATGCACCTGTAAAGTTGCAGGTGGAGCTAATAGAGCTGCAGTGTAATGAGACACTAAAGGCAAAGTACGACACAGTTGGGCCTGCACAGTTCACTCTTTCATTCCTGAAGTGACGCCCCAGCTTCGTCTACATGCGGCTCGAACCTTGACCATGTTGGGTAGCACATATCTGTGTGAGCAGCTGTTTTCTGTGATGAAGATTAACAAAACATCACACAGGAGTCGTCTCTTTGATGAACACTTGCAGTCCATCATGAGAATCTCAATGACAAAGAACATTACTGCCAACATAAATGAACTTACTTGTTTTTGTAGCCAAGAAAATGTCTCAAACATCCAGCTCTGACCAACTGGCATCAGAACGAATATGGTAATGCCAATGATTTTTAATTATTAAAACGTTTTTTCTTTTCCATTTATTTAAATGTTTTTTTTTTTTTTAAAAAAAGATAAATTTTCCGCTTATTGAATTTATCCTGTTCGGCCGGCAACCTTATATGTGATTTGAGTTTAGGCCCGCCGAGCAAATGAGTTTGACACTCCAGCTTTAACCGATTACAATGAGTGGAATCCATGAAATATATCGCTACGCTCGATACATTTGATGATCCGTATATTGAAGGCAAATCTTGTTAGAGACTTACAGTATTCGATTATAAATATCGTACTGACCGCTCCTGATTACAAGCTGAAGTCTTAGTTCCTGTGGAACGCACGTATTGGAATATTTATTCATTTATTTTGCAACTTCACAAATTTAAAGACTTAAATAACACTTTATTAAACTAACTTTACATCAAAATCAAGGACTACAATTTTAAGAATAGTTATTGCTAAGTATAAAAAAATACGCAATCTGTTAAAATTCTATTTCATTATAAATACAATGACTTTTAAAGTAGGGACAGGTGTATATTATAAATTGTATGATTCATTAGGCTTAAAAAAAAATATTAGCATAATTATAAATGCATTCGATTCCACGAATGTTGATTTATTTAAAACGGAAACTTTAAAAAAAAAAAAGATATATATTTTTTTTTAAAAATTAAGAATGTAATGGGCACAGACAAATAATGACGGGCACAGACAAATAATGACGGGCACAGACAAATAATGACGGGCACAGACAAATAATGACGGGCACAGACAAATAATGACGGGCACAGACAAATAATGACGGGCACAGACAAATAATGACGGGCACAGACAAATAATGACGGGCACAGACAAATAATGACGGGCACAGACAAATAATGACGGGCACAGACAAATAATGACGGGCACAGACGTTAATCGTCGCAAGCACTGCCTTGGATAGTTCTGCGGGAGGGCTGGCTCTGTTGGCTTTGGTGTTGGTCAAGGTAAGACGTATATCAGGTCGGGTTAGGCTCTCGTGAGGTCCCTTGGCCGGGATGACCTTCACTTTCTCTCTGTTTCCGGGTAAGGCCACACCTTCCTCAAGGCCGTGGACCGTGTCCATGAAGGACGGTCTCTTTAATCTGGTCTTCTTTACCCATTCATTCTGCAGTTTGAAACAGGGCTCGTTTCTGTCCATTCGACGATACCGTTCCACTGTCGTTAGGACTGCCTTCTCCCGTCTGATTTCTGGTGGTTCGACGTCTGCCAAGACTTCCACCGCAGCCGTGGGTGTTATGCGCATCGCCTTGCAAACAAACCTGAGAGCTCGGTTTTGTATGCGGTCCAGTTCCTCTAGAGCCATTCGGCCTGCGAAGGTTTGAACTGGAAGGCTGTAATCCATGGCTCCCCTCACACTACTGAGGTAGAGCGATCTCAGTAGTCTTGCGTCCGCGCCCCAGTCCGTGCATGCCAACTTCTTCACCAGGCCTAACTTCTGTGGGGTTTTTGCGCACAGTTCGCGTACGTGGTTTTGAAGCTGGCGTTTCTGGTCCAACTTCACCCCCAAGTAAACTGGTGTCCGATCCCATTGCAACTCTTTCCCATTGATGTTTAATTTCGTTTCAACCTTCAGTGCGTTTCTTCCGTTGGTGAATTTTGAATATACCGTCTTGTCCGTATTGACGACCATTTTCCACAGCCTCGTGTAGGCTCCTATTCTGTCGAGGTCGTCTTGCAGCCGGTTCTGCAGATCTTTTACATTCCTCCCCGAGCTCCAGATGGCCAAATCGTCTGCAAACATTGCGTTTTCGGATTCTAATTCCTCTTGCAAGTCATATACATAAGCTAGGAATAGGGTGCAACTGAGGGCAGACCCCTGCGGGAGTCCGTCCTCAAGGACTAATTGGTCTGATATACTGTCACCAACCCGTGTGGCGATAGTTCTGTCCTTTAGAAAGTTGTCCACCCATGCGGACATGTTACCAGTGATTCCCAGCTTTTGAAATTTGCACATTAGGCCGTGCGCCATACTCGGTCATATGCTTGTTTGAGATCAAAGAAAACTGCCACCGAGTGATTCTTCTTCTGGAGTTCGTTTGTCATTGATTGGACAAGACGGATCACCTGATCCATGGGTTGTCGACCCTTTCGGAAGCTACCTTGCGTCGGTGGTGGGCACTTGTTCTTCTCAAGAAACCAGTAGAGTCGTCCATTTACCATTTGTTCTGCTACCTTTCCCACACACGATGTTAAAGAGATTGGCCTGTAACTACTTGGTAAATGGCCTGGTTTGCCTTCTTTGGGAATTGGGATGACTGTGGCTTTTTTCCACTTTTTGGGCAGGGTGCCTGTGGCCCAGGTCTTATTGATGAGAGCCAGCAAAATTCCTCTGCCCGGTTTGCCTAGATGGGTCAACATCTCGTTATGTACCCTGTCGGTCCTGGTGCTTTTGCTGGCCTACTCTTGTCTAGCGCGGTTCGCAATTCTTCCATTGTGAAGGGAGTCGTGAAAAGCTCTGGTTGGGGCCCAATGCGTTGGGTTTGAGCTCCCCTTTTCCTTAGACGTCGGATAGTGCGGTGCTCTTCGGTCTCTCTGGTCTTTTTGTTCACTGCGGCAAAGTGAATATTTAGTGCTTTTGCCCTCTCTGTGTCGCTCGCCTCGACGCTATTCGCGGTTTTAATTGGTTGTGGGTTTTTGGCCTTCCCCACACCAGAGAGATTTCCAAGCAGGCTCCACACTTTTCTGCCATCTTGGAGGTAGAGCTTTTCACACGCGCTTCCCCATTTTGACTTTTTCGCTTTCTGGACAGCCGCCCGAACTTCAGCCGTAAGTCGGTTGTAAGCTGCTCGAGCTGCAGCCGTCTTCTTTCTTGGGGCTTGTTTTCGGACTTTTGCTCTTTGTTTCACGAGATCTTTCAGTTCCCTGTTCCAGTAAGGTCTGAATTTTTGCTTCCCAATAGTCCCTGGAATCTTCTTACGGGCGACTTCCAAGATGATACCATTTAACTTCTCGAAGTTTGCATCTATTTTGTCTGACTCGACATCGAGCTCGCAGAGTTTGGTCTCCTTTTGCTTCTCGTACTCACCCCACTTGGCTTTCCTGAAGAGCCAGTGTCGTTTCTCACAACGGGTTTGGACGTTCCAAGAGTAATCTTGAGTAATATGGGCAGATGGTCGCTCCCAATTTCTGCTAGGACTTCCAGACTCTGACTGGCCGCTAGGTCGGCTGATATAAAGGTCAGGTCTGGCCGGGACTCTGTGCTATGTCTGGTGTGAAGGAAAGTGGGCGCACTCTCTTCGTCCTGCAGTCTGACGAGGTTGGTCTCAAGGCAGACCTCCTCTACTTGCTTCCCTGAAGCGTTCCGTTCTGTGTAGCCCCACATGGGCGATTGGGTGTTAAAATCACCAGCAATTATCGTTCTCCTGAACATCGTTTCCCCACGGGTGGGGATTGTAATTGTATTGCGTGGTGTATTGTAAACGTTCGTCACTGTGAACGTCTTGCCCAGCTTTGTCACATTCACGGTTAGAGTGTCAGTGTTCGAATAGTTTCGTCTTTCTATGACTTCCACCGTGAGGTCATTTCGCACCGCTGTGGTAATGCCGCGGCACCTGCCGCACGTGCAGTGGTATAGCGAGTAACCTGTGACATGGAGCGGCTTCCCGTGCCGCAATGTCTCCTGGAATAGTGCTACATCCACTTCGCGTTCGTGGAGTAGTTTGGTTACCTCGTGCAGCTTCTGCCTAATTCCACACACATTCAGTTGTAACACTACTAGGGTCTGTTCCGGATGACCCCTTGCACCCGTTCGTTCGCGACCAGTAGCTTTTGGCCTTGCGCGCACCTGTCGCGCGCCATACGCGCCAGAGGGGCAGTCTTCCCCTTGAGGACGTCCGCGGGGAGGGGATGCTGACCAGGCATGGGCAACAATCACTCTACTCGATCCCACCTTGCCTCCCAGCAGTGGGTGTCGAGGGCTTTTTAAGGTCACCGTGACCTGCTTTAAAGGTAAGGTTGTAATAGCCATTAGAGTCGGGGTTTGGGCAGAAATCTTCCTCCCATTGAGGGAGAGGCTTTGCGTCGCCTCCCCCCTTGCCCAGTGGGTCTTTCGGTCGGGACGTTGCGGTCAGAGATTTTTTAGCTTCGGGGAGTTGCGCCCCCCCCCCTCCCCTACTAGTCGTCCACGCCACGGTGATGTTGCTCCGCGTCCAGAGGTGTCCGGCCGAATCAACACAAACGAAAAAAAAAAAAGAGTCAAATAGAATCTTTGAATTCTATTTTTTAGCTCCGGGGAGTTGCCCCCCCCCCCCTCCCCTACTAGTCGTCCACGCCACGGTGATGTTGCTCCGCGTCCAGAGGTGTCCGGCCGAATCAACACAAACGAAAAAAAAAAAAGAGTCAAATAGAATCTTTGAATTCTCTCCAGACCCCTCCGCTGCTCAAGAGTCAACTTACTTATGCCTTTAACCCGTCTGTGGTATAGGGCGTCTACACTAATTTTACATTCATCTCGATCCTGTGCTGTCCTTTCCATTTGCTTCCAAGTGTGTCCCATGCTTTGTGTTTCTGCCTCGCGTCTCCATGTATTTTCAAACCTTCCCCTCTTTCTTTTTTCCCTGTGGATTTTATGTTAGGGATTGTCTGGTGATGTTATCTAGGGATTTGCGGAGAGTGCGCCCTATCCACCTCCATCTTTTTGTGCGTTCAGCAATAGGCTCATGTTATTTCCTCTTTTAGTAAGTCATCGTTGGTGATGGCATTTGGCCATTTGATGTTGAGGATCTTTCTAAGGCAAGTGTTTATGAAGGTCTATACTTTTTGTGTAATTGCTTACTGTTGTTCTCGACGTTTGGGCTCCATACAGTAGGACTGTTTTGACATAATTGGTGTTGAAAAATCCAACTTTGGTTTGAAGAGTCAGCTCCTTTGACTCCCATATTTTCTTTAATAGGTCAAATGCTGGCCTAGACTTTCCAACTATAGTCCTGACATCAGCTTCAGATCAACCATTTAAGTCAACGGTGCTGCCTAAGTATGTGAAGACCTCCACTTCTTTCCTAACAGAGATATATGCTCTTGGTTGGCTGAGTTTAATTTTATGATCGTTGTCTTGCTTTTATTTATATAAATATATCAATGAAAGTAAGATTCATCGGCGCCCTCGATTTCTGCCCTACATCCTGAGGAAAATGATCGCTAATTTTGGTGACAAGAGATACACTGCCTAGTGGCGTAGCTAGTATTAGTGCCACCATGGGCGACCAAATATTTATGTTGACCCCCCTCCCCAGGCCCGTCGCCAGAAATTTCGGGCCCCTTGGCAGGGCT
>CAXITT010000048.1:1242054-1257904 GCA_964033795.1 Lymnaea stagnalis | reverse complement strand
CCCCCCCCCCCTGCCCCCTCTTCTCGGTGGGCCCCCCCTCCCCACTTTCCACACTGCAGTTGTCTGAAAAGGCCGCAGCTGCGTATAAAAGAAAAAAGGAGACCTGTGGGAACAACCCCACCCTCCCCCTATCTATGCCCCTAGAAGGGACGTAGCTAAAGTGTTTAGCGTCAGAGGACAAGTTTTTTACACCCCCTCCCCACCAACACAGAAACTAATTATTTTCAACCATGAAATACCACCACAGCTCATTTTGGTGCTCCCACTAATCTAGCGCCCCGGTACGTATGTCCCATCCACCACCCTTTGTGTGCGCTTCTAGCCTCTGCCCAGTGGGACTGCTCCCCCCTGCCCCCCCTACCGCCCCCCCCCAAAAATGAGCTCCCCCCCCCCCCCCACCTTTAGTGAGATGAAACACTGCTTAAGACATTTACGCCATAGGTTGGATGACTTCTGAAATGTACGAAATAGGTTGGATGACTTAATACATTTACGCAATCGGTTTGGAAGATTTAAGACAGTCTTTGAGGTAATCAGCACGGCGGGTAGTGTTTGCCTGAAGTAACCCAACAGTAGCACAATAATCTCACGCATAACGCATTTATTTCTTTGGATAACCCTAAGGTTCTGTCCAATGCTTCTATTCCTCTGTTGTTAGCCACGGTTCACTTATCCTAAGCAATTATAATGTTGTGATCCATGGTGCACTCATCCCAAACAATCATCTTGTATTGAGCCATGGTTAACTCATCTCAAGCAATCATCTTGTTGTTAGCCATGGTTCACTCATCTCAAACAATATCTTTTACACCCGAATGACGTAATCTGTATTACATTGTTTTGGAAATGTTGCACAAAGTAATCTCATTGTGATTTAAACAGAGAGGCAGATTAAAGAAAGAGTGAAGGCAGATTGAAGTTAGATTGAAAGAAGATTGAGCGCAGATTGAAGGCAGTCTGAAGGCAGAGGAGATGTATATTTATCATCATCATGATGTAGGGCCAAGGATTGCTCCACCACATCCTTCAATTTGGATCTATCCATGGCCTTCCGCCTATATGGGCGAAACCCCAGCTGGCGTTAGACCATCTCTGCATCGTCGATCCGTCTCAGCTTTGGCCGACAGGTGAGTCGTCTGCCCCTAGGTTTCTGCCTGTGTATCACTTTTGTTGCTCATCAGATAGAGCTGTCTTGTCATCGTCCTATCATCGTCCTGTCATCGTCCTATCATCGTTCTCTCATCGTCCTGTCATCGTCCTATCATCGTCCTGTCATCGTCCTATCATCGTACTGTCATCGTCGTGTCATCGTCCTGTCATCGTCCTATCATCGTCCTGTCATCGTCCTATCATCGTCCTCTTATCGTCCTGTCATCGTCCTATCATCATCCAGTCATCGTCCTATAATCGTCCTGTCATCGTCATGTCATCGCCCTATCATCGTCCTGTCATTGTCCTGTCATCGTACGGTCAGGGTTCTCTCATCGTCCTCTCATCGTCCTCTCATCGTCCTGTATTCGTCCTGTCATCGTCGTGTCATCGTCCTCTCATCGTCCTCTCATCGTCTTTTCATCGTCATGTCATCGTCCTCTCATTGTCCTGTCATTTACCTGTCATGGTCCTATCATCGTCCACTCATCATCCCATCATTGTCCTGTCATTGTCCTGTCATTGTCCTGTCTTCGTCCTCTCATCGTCCTGTCATCGTCCTGTCATCGTCCTGTCATCGTCCTCTCATCGTCCTGTCATCGTCCTGTCATCGTCCTGTCATCGTCCTCTCATCATCTTCTTATCGTCCTGTCATCGTCCTGTCATCGTCCTCTCATCGTCCTCTCATCATCCTCTTATCGTCCTGTCATCGTCCTCTCATCGTCCTCTCATTGTCCTCTCATCATCCTTTCATCATCTTCTTGTCATCGTCTTTTATCGTCCTTTCATCGTCCTGTCATCGTCCTGTTATAAACTTGTAATCGTGATGTTCTTTTCAATTCTTGTACCTATGAAACAACAGATTAGTCACTGCCCACCGTTCATGAACGCTATGACACAACAGATTAGTCACTGTCCACGGTTCATAAACGCTATGAAACAACAGATTAGTCAATGCCCACCGTTCATGAACGCTATGAAACAACAGATTAGGCACTGCCCACCGTTCATGAACGCTATGAAAAAACAGATTAGTCACTACCCACCGTTCATGAACGCTATGACATAACAGATTTGTCACTGCCCACCGTTCATGAACGCTATGACAACAACAGATTAGTCACTGCCCACCGTTCATAAATGCTATGAAACAACATATTAGTCACTGCCCACCGTTCATGAACGCTATGAAACAAAAGATTAGTCACTGCCCACCGTTCATGAACGCTATGAAACAACAGATTAGTCACAGCCCACCGTTCATAAACGCTATGACACAACAGATTAGTCACTGCCCACCGTTCATGAACGATATGAAACAACAGATTAGTCACAGCCCACCGTTCATGAACGCTATGAAACAACAGATTAGTCACTGCCCACCGTTCATGAACGCTATGAAACAAAAGATTAGTCACTGCCCACCGTTCATGAACGCTATGAAACAACAGATTAGTCACTACCCACCGTTCATGAAAGCTATGACATAACAGATTAGTCACTACCCACCGTTCATGAACGCTATGACAACAACAGATTAGTCACTGCCCACCGTTCATGAACGCTATGACACAACAGATTAGTCACTGCCCACCGTTCATGAACGCTATGACACAAAAGATTAGTCACTGCCCACCGTTCATGAATGCTATGAAACAACAAATTAGTCACTGCCCACCATTCATGAATGTTATGACACAACAGATTAGTCACTGCCAACCGTTCATGAACGCTATGAAACAACAGATTAGTCACTGCCCACCGTTCATGAACGCTATGACACAACAGATTAGTCACTGCCAACCGTTCATGAACGCTATGAAACAACAGATTAGTCACTGCCCACCGTTCATGAATGCTATGACACAACAGATTAGTCACTGCCCACCGTTCAAGAACGATATGAAACAACAGATTAGGCACTGCCCCCTGTACATGAACGCTATGAAACAACAGATTAGTCACTGCCCACCGTTCATGAACGCTATGACACAACAGATTAGTCACTGCCAACTGTTCATGAACGCTATGACACAACAGATTAGTCACTGCCCACCGTTCATGTACGCTATGACACAAAAGATTAGTCACTGCCCACCGTTCATGAATGCTATGAAACAACAGATTAGTCACTGCCCACCGTTCATGAATGTTATGACACAACAGATTAGTCACTGCCCACCGTTCAAGAACGCTATGAAACAACAGATTAGGCACTGCCCACCTTACATGAACGCTAGGAAACAACAGATTAGTCACTGCCCACCTTTCATGAACGCTATGACACAACAGATTAGTCACTGCCAACCGTTCATGAACGCTATGAAACAACAGATTAGTCACTGCCCACCGTTCATGAACGCTATGACACAACAGATTAGTCACTGCCAACCGTTCATGAACGCTATGAAACAACAGATTAGTCACTGCCCACCGTTCATGAACGCTATGAAACAAAAGATTAGTCACTGCCCACCGTTCATGAACGCTATGAAACAAAAGATTAGTCACTGCCCACCGTTCATGAATGCTATGACACAACAGATTAGTCACTGCCCACCGTTCAAGAACGATATGAAACAACAGATTAGGCACTGCCCCCTGTACATGAACGCTATGAAACAACAGATTAGTCACTGCCCACCGTTTATGAACGCTATGAAACAACAGATTAGTTACTGCCCACCGTTGATGAACGCTATGACACAACAGATTAGTTACTGCCCACCGTTCATGAACGCTATGAAACAACAGATTAGTCACTGCCCACCGTTCATGAACGCTATGAAACAACAGATTAGTCACTGCCCACCGTTCATGAACGCTATGAAACAACTGATTAGTCACTGGCCACCTTTCATGAATATAAATTAGCGTCAAATCTCATGTTTTTACTTAATTATCACGACTTGATTTTTTTTAAAAAACAACTTATAGCCGGTTCCCAGTGTTATTCATTCATAGACATTTGACTTTTCCCAGGTACCAAACTTTAATCTTCTAGAGTGTCCAAGTGTTCTTAAATAATTAATTTCTATTTGAACCATGACAACCCGACTTCCTAGCTCAACCTCTGGGGGATGTCGGTGGTTTTTTTTTAAACTCTTAATTTATCTAGAGCCCCTCAGCATATCAATTAATTGTTTGGATGCCAAAAGTCACTTTATTTATCTTCACCAACTGGAGAGTTGCGCACTATTTCTGCTTAAACTTGTTTCACTTCAGTGTACATTGATTAACGTGTGTAACACTTTATTACTATTTGATCATCATCGACATCTTTAAAAATGCCAAATATCTATTTAATGAAAAATAAAAATTTAAATGTTGAAATAATATGATGAACTACTAAAAAAAAAATAAATACAAAAAAAAAAAAAAAAAAAAAAATAAAAAAAAAAAAAAAAAAAAAAAAAAAAAAAAAAAAAAAAAAAAAAAAAAAAAAAAAAAAAAAAAAAAAAAAAAAAAAAAAAAAAATTATATAATCGAAAAATAAAAAAAATAAAAAAATAATTAAAGAATACAAACAAAAAACACACACACAAGCTCAGCTTAAAAACCTTGACACAGTTTCGTGTTCTTTTATCTTTGGTGTTCCTTTGTTAAATATTTAAGTACAGCCACATTTGACATCATCAGAGCTGTAGTGGAGCAGTTGGACCCAAACTTGTACTGGCACAACTGTCGCGCCGTACCGCCACGGTTCAGTTCAGCATTTTTATCGGCGTCTCTTCGCGGCCCTGTCGACAGACTCCAACGCGACCTAGTCGGTGTCTCTTCACGGCCCTGTCGGCAGACTCCAACGCCCCCTGGAGTCTTTCGCTTGCTCTTCTTTGTCACCTTTCACTTCAAGATTTCGGTTGGGCTTATCTTCGGTTGGATGACTTTCTTTTGACTCCAGGCGTCGTTATTGATGTAGACAAGCAGTTTTAACCCCCCCCCCCCATAGTGACGCCGCTGTTTTCTGGACGTCTATTGAGCGCTGGTCAGCGACATGATTTTTATTCTATTTTTACCCCATTTGAAAAGTTTGACCCCTGTCCGCTGACCTCTAGAGATACATTGTGGTATACTAAAAGAACAAATGCTTTGTCAGCTCTACACACTGAGACTCTTTCTACTGTCAGTTACGATCTTGTCAAAATAACATTCAACTGACGCTTTCGAACTTATCAAATGTAATGTCAACCAGACCTGGTTGTGCGAGGCAGGTCGGAGCAAATCTTAATAACCGGTACCTGGTTTAAAACTGAATTCTAAAAACCGTTGATTGCTCCCCCCGAACCACTCAACCTCCCCCCCCCCCCACTCAACCCCCCCCTACCTCACCCAACAACAATAAAAAATGGAACATCCGAGTTTATTGCACTGATTGTGGGCGTTGGGTCAGGCTTTGTCCCCCCCAACCCCCCCACCCCCCCCCCCCCCCACTCAACCCCCCCCTACCTCACCCAACAACAATAAAAAATGGAACATCCGAGTTTATTGCACTGATTGTGGGCGTTGGGTCAGGCTTTGTGTGGGGGGGGGGGAGAGGAGGATGGGTGGTGGTAATTCTTATTGGTTGATTCCCTGTTATAATATTTGAAACCAGCCGACACCGCGGCGTAGCATACGTCGCAGAATCGCTCATAGATGAGTGAAGACTTCCTGAAAGACACAGTTGTCCAAACGGGGTGGGTTTGAGGATACTACGGTGATTGCGTGAAAAGATGGAACTCTGGAGAGAGCTACATACAACTGTCCGTGACTGAAGACCGGTTTTGGTAGATAGAGGCATATCTTTTTGAAACTTTGTCCCTGTGCCTTATTAATTGTCATTGCAAAGGATGATCTAAGAGGAAACTGTCGCCATGGAAAAGTAAAAGGTAAATTTGAATCTGATGTAGTGAGAGAAATCCGGGGAATGAGGACAGTTTTTGCGGTAGCAGCTGCAATAGTTCGACCCTCTAGGACAGTGCGGTGAAGGTTGGTAACTGTCAGTCTAGTGCCATGACACAGACCTCTTCCCAATGTTGTGAGACAAAGTTTACAGCCATGTTGCGAAGTTGAAGAGCAACAGTTTCGCCAATGATCTTTTTCCAGAAATATGCGACCGATAGAAACAAACAGTTGTCTGATGCAGGCATTGATATAACAGTGAATGAAGCGTTGTTTACATGAAATACATGCGAAGCGGTGGCCACGGTCGCAAAGAAGGGACGGAAAGAACGGGCACAAACAGCAGCACGAAGAAATCAGAACAACGCGAGTGAACGTTGCTCAAAGACGAGAGCAATGAGACACACCTGTTAGCCAAGCAATATCAACCAAAGTGGAGCTGGCCCAGAGCTTGTTGGGGTGTGCGCATGGCTGGCAAGCGAGGGTGGTGCAGGAGGGGGGGGGCGGTAGCTCCACCACAGCGCGCATGTCTCGAGACCAACGATGGGCAGGCAAGGGACGGGAGGGTTTGCCTGCGTCTTGCTTGCCCTGGTGTATCTATATCAAGCCTGCGTCGTCGTCTTCTTGCCCTAGTTTTGCTGTCGTATTATATATTTATAGTCGCTTCCCCGTAAGTAAAAGAAAGTCAACCTAATGACCGGAGTTCAGAGGTCACGCATGCAATACGCTGCGTGTCAACATTTTTTTCACTCAGTTCTATTAATATAAAACATGTGGAGTTCGGGAAAGGGGGTGGGGCGGTTTCGAAGAAGAAGCAGGACGCACCAGAAACTAAATCTATATAGATTAGAGATATGGCGTCTCGGCTACATATTCCAAACTACACGTTTTGCGTAATCATTTTGAGCTTTGAGTTCTCTTTGTCTTCTCTTGGTCTTCTCTTTGTTCTTTGTCTTCTCTTCGTCTTCTTTTTGTTCTCTGTCTTCTCTTTGTCTTCTCTTTGTCTTCTTTTGTTCTTTGTCTTCTTTTTGTCTTCTCTTTGTTCTTTGTCTTCTCTTTGCTTCTATAGAAGTCTGTCATGGCGTTAATCTCAAGACATTTGTTTGTTGTCTGATCCAAGTTTGTTGCTTGATGCAGTTTGCTGATGGATCTATAACACATAAAGAGATCAACTTATCCAAATGTTTTGATTGTGTATTATCATTTTCCATAAATGTTTCTATGAACTCTGAAAAATTCAGAGAAACGTTAGTGTAAAAATCCTGAAAATCAGCACATATGTCCACTTAAAAAAAAAAAGGAAATACGATACTGTAACAATCTTGTCTCTCTGAGGCAGGCCTCCAGTCCCATGCGTGACACCTCAAGGTCACCGTCTGTTATCTCACAGGCCGTCTTGACCATCTTAACCAGGGGCGCGGGCATTGTTCGATTATTTTTGACACGCGACACGGTTAGCTATCGACGTCATCAGATACGTCGTCTTCTACAGAGCCCGTGACGTCACGTTGTAAGAAAGGTTACGGCAGTCACGTGGTCACGGCTAGATGAAGGATGACAACTGACATGACGATGCCACGGGCATTGTTGGTTGGGTATGAGTTAAGTACCCTTTGGTATTTGAATATGGTTAATGAAGTATATACGTGTACTAAGTTTAGTCAAGATCCATCGGCTGATGTAGGAGTATTTGTTGTTAATATTATTTGTATAGCTTATATAAGGAAAAAAAGGAATTCAGGGCCCCTGGCCCCAAATGGAATGTTATAAAAAGTTTATAACCCTTAAGTGTTCCTTCTGGATCAAGATGGATATATTTGCCAAGTTTGGTCAAGATCCCTCAATCCATATAAAAGCCTTTGAGGAACAAACCGACACCGCCCGCCACAAACAAAAGGTCACTTTTATATATATATGATATATTATTATTTATTATTAAGTCCAACCGAACTTATTTGGACCTACAAATATCTCTTAACATCCGAATGGGACCGGTCCATTGACCTTTGAACTTGAATTCTGGCTGCTGGCCCTTTCAGCTTGCCATAACAATATTTTTATATTGTATTTCTTTGTCAATGACATTTATGAGCATGATAATGATTGGTCAATAAATGAACGAATTGTATCATTTAGCCTATAGGTTCCCCTCATTTTTATTATTATTTTTTTTAAATTGAAATTTTTTGTAATTCACTTCATTTTTTTTTTCTCCATAAAACTGTTTACCTTTGCCTAAGCTAAGTGTAATTTTATTTTTATAAATATTGGACAAGTAGGTCCTCGAGCAAAGTAGGTCCTCGAGCAAAGTAGGTCCTCGAGCAAAGTAGGTCCTTGAGCAAAGTAGGTCCTCGAGCAGTAATGGGCGGTAGATTTGTCATGAATTATACGATGCCAGTAAGACGTCAAGCCTTGCCGCAGACAGACAGGGTGACAGTCTGACTTCTGGTAGACGACAGCAAGCCTAACTCACTTTCGGCTGATACCGAAAATAAACCGGAAATGAACTACTCTGTTTAAACTAAACCGAAACCACGCCGAAAGTGTTCATAAGCCAACGTTCGACGCCGAAACCGAAATTGAGTCGGCCTCTAGCTCCCAGTGAATCAACATCTTTCTCTGAGCCGACGACCCACCCCACACATGACGTTGCAGATGTTGAAAACTGGCATGGGTGGAAAATGATTGAAAAGAATTGTTCTGCGCCCTGGATGTAAGTGAAGAAGACTAGCGTGATTTGTCTGCCTCGCTCTCCCGCCCAATGCCACTTTGATCCAATAGCCTGACAAAGTTGAGACGGCTGGGGACGGGATTGGGTGTATTGGATGACCATTGCGTTCTACGTGTCCTGAACGACCCAGGGCGCGTTGCTGGCTCCACGTTTCTACCCGTTGACCAACCAGTGGTTCCTCCGTGTACTTTAATTCAACCCAGTCTTCTCGTGCTACGTGAGAAAGCACTGCCGTGGCTACCCTCAACATTGTTTTTCAAGCTATGAATTAGTAGAACAAGGTATGTGGAAGGTATGGAATAGTAGAACAAGGTATGTGGAAGGTATGAAATAGTAGAACAAGGTATGTGGAAGGTATGAAATAGTAGAACAAGGTATGTGGAACCTTGCATCGAGAGACAGGACAATAAGATGTGAACATTTCGGCCAAGAGCCTACCTCAGCAGACAGGACAAATGAAAATATGACCCAAAAAAAAAACAGAGGTCACTTAAAAACTTTAGTGATCGCCATTCTGGTTGCCGGAAGTAGAATTTTTTCAAAACCAAGATTACAGGAAGTGAAAGAATATAAATATTGTTACTGTGAAAAATAAGGTCAAGAATCTTAACGGACCAAAATATTTAAGAGATACATAAAATATAAAGAAAAAAAAAAAGAGATACAGGATAATTGAAAATCATTTATTATGAGAGTACTTGATTAATTCCATGTGGAAATATTGTTCCGGAGGCTGAAAAAATGTTTTTTCCATTTTAACTCGCTCTCTCTCTGATGTGTTGTACAGGAAATTAGTGCCGTCATGGAAACATTTGATGCACCTTTATGTTTACCTACGTTGAAATGTGAAGAGACTGGGGAAAGTGTACCTTGTTCAATAATCCCGAAGATGTTCTGCGAACCTATCAGATAATCTTCTTCCCGTTATACCTATATAACAAGAATGACACACAATCGCATGTGTCACATTACGACTGACGCATGTGAAACCCTCTTTGATGGTAAAGGTACCTTTAGGCAGGTTATTGTTTTTGGTTTGGAGTGTATAGGGACAAGTCCTACAACGGCTTCTTGCGCATGGTTTAGGCACAACGTATTTATTTTCCTTTGATTAAGCTACCCTCAACATTATTTTTTAAGCTACCCTCAGCGTTCTATTGCCGACTAGTCGAAGCCGATTTTCGTTGTGTGCTAGCTGTGCGTGCTACAGCTTTCAGGAGTCACGTGAGAGAGCTGAGCATTATGTTGAGATCACAGGAGAGAAATGAGCACATGTTGAGATCACAGGAGAGAGATGAGTATTGTGTTGATAGCTCAGGAGAGAGCTGAGACTTATGTTGATAGCACATGAGAGAAATGAGTACATGTTGATATCATAGGAGAGAGATGAGCATTAGGTTGACAGGCAGGAGAGAGATGAGCATTAGGTTGATATCACAGGAGAGAAATGAACACATGTTGATATCACAGGAGAGAGATGAGCATTAGGTTGATAGTACAGGAGAGAGATGAGCATTAGGTTGATACCACATGAGAGAAATGAGTACATGTTGATATCATAGGAGAGAGATGAGCATTAGGTTGACAGACAGGAGAGAGATGAGCATTAGGTTGATATCACAGGAGAGAAATGAGTACATGTTGATATCATAGGAGAGATATGAGCATTATGTTGATATCACAGGAGAGAAATGAGCATTAGGTTGATACCACAGGAGAGAAATGAGCATATGTTGATATCAAATGAGAGAAATGAGTATTAGGTTGATAGAACAGGAGAGAAATGGCATAAGGTTGATAACACAGGAGAAAAATGAGGACATGTTGATATCATAAGAGAGAGATGAACACATGTTGATATAAGAGGAGAGAGAGGAGCATTAGGTTAATATCACAGGAGGGAGATGAGCACATGTTGATTTCACAGGAGAGCGATGAGCACATGTTGATGTCACAGGAGAGAGATGAGCACATGTTGATGTCACAGGAGAGAGATGATCACATGTTAAGATCAAAGATTGATCAGCTGCCTGGAGGAGATACGAGAGGTCCTTTCCATCCATAAGTAGGTCATACAACACGGCCCAAGTGAATAATTAGGTCACACAAGACGGCCTAAGTGCATAAGAAGGTCACACACCACGGACTATGTGAATATGTAGGTCATACAACACGGCCTAAGTGAATAATTAGGTAGAACACCACGGCCTAAGTGAATAATTAGGTAGAACACCACGGCCTAAGTGAATAATTAGGTAGAACAACACGGCCTAAGTGAATAATTAGGTAGAACACCACGGCCTAAGTGAATAATTAGGTAGAACAACACGGCCTAAGTGAATAATTAGGTAGAACACCACGGCCTAAGTGAATAATTAGGTAGAACAACACGGCCTAAGTGAATAATTAGGTAGAACACCACGGCCTAAGTGAATAATTAGGTAGAACACCACGGCCTAAGTGAATAAGTAGGTCATATAACACGGCCTAAGCGCATAAGCCAAGACAACTCAATCATGGGACTAAATATGAAGTCTATGTACAAGACCAAGACAACTCAATCATGGGACTAAATATGAAGTCTATGTACAAGACCAAGACAACTCAATCATGGGACTAAATATGAAGTCTATGTACAAGACCAAGACAACTCAATAATGGGACTAAATATGAAGTCTATGTACAAGACCAAGACAACTCAATCATGGGACTAAATATGAAGATGTACAAGACCAAGACAACTCAATAATGGGACTAAATATGAAGATGTACAAGACCAAGACAACTCAATAATGGGACTAAATATGAAGATGTACAAGACCAAGACAACTTAATAATGGAACTAAATATGAAGATGTACAAGACCAAGACAACTCAATAATGGGACTAAATATGAAGATGTACAAGACCAAGACAACTCAATAATGGGACTAAATATGAAGTCTATGTACAAGAACAAGACAACTCAATCATGGGACTAAATATGAAGTCTATGTACAAGACCAAGACAACTCAATCATGGGACTAAATATGAAGTCTATGTACAAGACCAAGACAACTCAATCATGGGACTAAATATGAAGTCTATGTACAAGATCAAGACAACTTAATCATGGGACTAAATATGAAGTCTATGTACAAGACCAAGACAACTCAATCATGGGACTAAATATGAAGATGTACAAGACCAAGACAACTCAATCATGGGACTAAATCTGAAGTCTATGTACAAGATCAAGACAACTTAATCATGGGACTAAATATGAAGTCTATGTACAAGATCAAGACAACTTAATCGTGGGACTAAATATGAAGTCTATGTACAAGACCAAGACAACTCAATCATAGGACTAAATATGAAGTCTATGTACAAGACCAAGACAACTGAATCATAGGACTAAATATGAAGATGTACAAGACCAAGACAACTCAATCATGGGACTAAATATGAAGTATATGTACTAGACAAGACAACTCAATCATGGGACTAAATATGAAGATGTACAAGACCAAGACAACTCAATAATGGGACTAAATATGAAGATGTACAAGACCAAGACAACTCAATAATGGGACTAAATATGAAGTCTATGTACAAGACCAAGACAACTCAATAATGGGACTAAATATGAAGTCTATGTACATGATCAAGACAACTTAATCATGGGACTAAATATGAAGATGTACAAGACCAAGACAACTCAATAATGGGACTAAATATGAAGTCTATGTACAAGACCAAGCAACTCAATCATGGGACTAAATATGAAGTGTATGTACAAGACCAAGACAACTCAATCATGGGACTGAATATGAAGTCTATGTAAAAGACCAAGACAACTCAATAATGGGACTAAATATGAAGTCTATGTACAAGACCAAGACAACTCAATCATGGGACTAAATATGAATTCTATGTACAAGACCAAGACGACTTAATCATGGGACTAAATATGAAGTCTATGTACAAGACCAAGACAACTCAATAATGGAACTAAATATGAAGTCTACGTACAAGACCAAGACAACTCAATCATGGGACTAAATATGAAGTCTATGTACAAGACCAAGACAACTCAATCATGGGACTAAATATGAAGATGTACAAGACCAAGACAACTCAATAATGGAACTAAATATTAAGTCTATGTACAAGACCAAGACAACTCAATCATGGGACTAAATATGAAGTCTATGTACAAGACCAAGACAACTTAATCATGGGACTAAATATGAAGTCTATGTACAAGACCAAGACAACTTAATAATGGAACTAAATATGAAGTCTATGTACAAGACCAAGACAACTCAATCATGGGACTAAATATGAAGTCTATGTACAAGACCAAGACAACTCAATCATGTGACTAAATATGAAGATGTACAAGACCAAGACAACTCAATAATGGGACTAAATATGAAGTCTATGTACAAGACCAAGACAACTCAATCATGGGACTAAATATGAAGATGTACAAGACCAAGACACCTCAATCATGGGACTAAATATGAAGTCTATGTACAAGACCAAGACAACTCAATTATGGGACTAAATATGAAGTATATGTACAAGACCAAGACAACTCAATCATGGGACTAAATATGAAGATGTACAAGACCAAGACAACTCAATAATGGGACTAAATATGAAGTCTATGTACAAGACCAAGACCACTCAATCATGGGACTAAATATGAAGTCTATGTACAAGACCAAGACCACTCAATCATGGGACTAAATATGAAGTATATGTACAAGACCAAGACACCTCAATCATGGGACTAAATATGAAGTATATGTACAAGACCGAGACACCTCAATCATGGGACTAAATATGAAGTCTATGTACAAGACCATTGCAACTCAATTATGGGACTAAATATGAAGATGTACAAGACCAAGACAACTCAATAATGGGACTAAATATGAAGTCTATGTACAAGACCAAGACAACTCAATCATGGGACTAAATATGAAGTCTATGTACAAGACCAAGACACCTCAATCATGGGACTAAATATGAAGTCTATGTACAAGACCAAGGCAACTCAATTATGGGACTAAATATGAAGTCTATCTAGAAGACCAAGACAACTCAATCATGGGACTAAACATGAAGACTATGTACAAGACAAGACAACTCAATCATGGGACCAAACAGAAGGTTGCCGGTCATGGTGCCAAGTGCCAAGACAACACACACACGACTGTAAGTGTAATCCACTGTTGAGTCTCCGCAGAGAACAGCGAACAACAACACTTTTAAATGATATGAAGCTGATGAGTGCTTGGTTTTAAAAAAAAACAACATGTAAGCCGTAAGTTGTAAGATTGTTTATCAGAACAAATCTAAATGGACGCCATTTTTCTCTTAAAGAATACTTTGGACAGGGTGCTCATACAAGGGAGTTAACTAGGTTTGAATCGTGTTCATTTGTACAGACAAGGGCAGCTAACAAGGGAATATACCATCTTTCGATTACAGGGGCTGGACTAGATGAAACGAAGAGCGCAAAAATAGATTTTGCGATTAAACGGCAAATAGCGCCTCGGGGGGAGGGGGTTGCTGCTTTCCTCCTCTAAAACATAACTCATGTAATGACACGGTTGGGGGAGATTTGCGCTCCCCCCTCCCGCAACTCATGTATGACATTAAAAATAGTTACGGAGATAACATAACAGATCAATTAATTGGCTTTTATGTCAAGCTCGATGTCCTATCTGGCCATGCAGCTCTCTTGATGGGTTTGTTCGACGATGTCCTATCTGGCCATGCAGCTCTCTTGATGGGTTTGTTCGACGATGTCCTATCTGGCCATGCAGCTCTCTTGATGGGTTTGTTCGACGATGTCCTATCTGGCCATGCAGCTCTCTTGATGGGTTTGTTCGACGATGTCCTATCTGGCCATGCAGCTCTCTTGATGGGTTTGTTCGACGATGTCCTATCTGGCCATGCAGCTCTCTTGATGGGTTTTTTCGACGATGTCCTATCTGGCCATGCAGCTCTCTTGATGGGTTTGTTCGACTCGCATCTCCTAAACGTAACGTCACTACCGCTGACATGGCAGGACCGTCGTCATCAACACAACAAGGGCATGGCAGGGCCGTCATCCTCAACACAACCAAGGCATGTCAGGGCCATCGTCATCAAAACAACAAAGGCATGGCAGGGCCGTCGTCATCAAGACGAAAAAGACATGGCAGGGCCATCGTCCTCAACACAACAAAGGCATGGCTTATGATTCAAGTCATTCGAAAATTTTAACTACCTACTCAATTTTAACTACTCAACACAATTTTAACTACCCACTCAATTTTAACTACCTACTCAATTTTAACTACCTACTCAATTTTAACTACTCAACACAATTTTAACTACCCACTCAATTTTAACTACTCAACACAATTTTAAATACCCAACTCAATTTTAACTACCCCACTTAATTTCAACTATCCCACTCAATTTCAACAATCCCACTCAATTTTAACTACTCCCCACAATTTGTACTACTCCCCACTATTTGAACTACTGAACACAATTTGTACTACTCCCCACAATTTTAACTACTCAACACAATTTGTACTACTCCCCACAATTTTAACTACTCAACACAATTTGTACTACTCCCCACAATTTTAACTACTCCCCACAATTTTAATCAACCCATTTAGTAATCATTATTTTATCATTTCACAGCAGCCGTTTCCCCCATCATATTTGGAGCACCATCTGCAGCACAAGATGGTATATTTGATGTTTTAACGGAATATTATTGACATCGAATAATTTTTTTTTCATTATATATATATATATCTTTGGCAGTAGTGGTGCTTTCTGGTGACTTACAGAACAGCATTTCTTCAGCAAAATCTCCTTTATCAATAATATCTTACGTAAGTTATCAATACAGCCTCAATGTCTCTCAAAGTTGATTCATCCATTTGCACTGAGAATTTTCTTGTTTTCAGCTTTTCAACAAGTTATATTTATTAATCTTCTACCAATTCTTCTTTATTTTTAAATATTTTCCCCGCTGACAGTATTGTTACTGAGTCGCACGGCTTTCACGTCTTTGTCTCCCCCCCCCC
>CAXITT010000048.1:1223258-1235516 GCA_964033795.1 Lymnaea stagnalis | reverse complement strand
GGGGGGGGGGGTGGGGGTGAGGGGGGGGGTGGGGGGGGGGGGGGTGGGGAGGTAAAGCGAAAGGGGGGGTGGGGGTGGGGAAACCGTCCCTTAATTTAGAGCGCCCGCATCGGTCATAACAATCTGGGAACCACTGATTTAGAGAGGTGTAACCGAACCCCGTTACATTTCGAGGACCCCCTTAAGTCGATTTAAGTATCCCCTGGGGTACATTCAATGCCACTGCCCCTTACAACTCTCCTTGACCACAAGCCAAAGATAGCCATCTGACTAACTGACCGTCGCGTTTTCCATTGATTCGTCTGAGTTGAGCTACCTGCATTTTGCTACCAGAGTTGTCTATCCATTCCATGCCCATGGCTCTCATGTCCAAGTCCCTCTCCAATCAACGGGAATCTGAAGGCGACACTCGGTGACTGACAGGCGAAGAAAGGACTGGTCAAACGACGGACACAGGGTGCTAATGATATTCCCCACATCGTGTGGTGGTCACTCACTTTTAATTTACCGGATGGTTGTTGTGGGTTTATCTGTTACTGACGTCGTCACCGCCACAGACTAGCATGATTTTGAACACGGGGTCTCAAAGGTCAAAGGTCAAGACTGGTCTTGGAGATGTACACAGTTGTTTGTTTATACCATAATTTTTAAATAAATTTATATCAATAAACTAGTAGCATAAATCTGCTTATTTCTCAAGGTCATATGACATAGGGATTCACCCTGCAGGATGACACAAAGATGTAACCTTTGGACGCAGTTACAAAGCGTACAGGACACACTGACACAGTGACACCCCTAGGATCGCAGATATGGACCCGTATAGTCAAAGAGATGTACCCCGTAGGGTTAAAGAGATGGACCCCGTAGGGTCAAAGAGATGTACCCTGTGGGGTAAAAAAGATGGACCCCGTAGGGTGAAAGAGATGGACCCCGTAGGGTCAAAGAGATGGACCCCGTAGGGTGAAAGAGATGTACCCCGTAGGTTCAAAGAGATGGACCCCGTAGGATCAAAGAGACAACCATGTCAGAGTTACCAACCAAGACAGGGTCACCAAACAGGACAGGATTACCGGCCAAAGCTACCTTGCTACAGTGCTTAATTGTTACAGTGCTGCATTGCTACAGTGCTGCATTCCTACAGTGCTGCATTGCTACAGTGCTACATTGCTACAGTGCTGCATTGCTACATTGCTACAGTGCTACATTGCTACATTGCTACAGTGCTACATTGCTACAGTGCTACATTGCTACAGTGCTACGTTTTATTCAAAACACTTTTCTTTAGCTTTGTAATGTGTCCATAGCAACAGTAAGTTGTGTCCTTAAAAATGTGGAGATTTAGAGTAATTTCCCGTAAATTTCATATATATATATTTGAGTTGGAAACCATGCACCGGGTCCTAACCATGCACAGGGCCCTAACCATGCACCGGGCCCTAACCATGCACCGGGCCCTATCTGCAACCGGGTCCTAACCCTTCACCGGGCCCTAACACCCCACACAGGCGAGTCCAATTAAAGCCATAACCTGGAGCTATTGTTGAAATCACAAATGGAATACCCCATGAACATTCCTACCGTATGAACAATATTAAGTCCTTAAGTCTGTTTTAATGCCCATTAGTTGTTTTATATAGCATGCCTCCTGGGCTACAACTTGTTTTAATGGAAGATTGTCTGGGAAATTAAATGTTTTGGGGCCGGCCATTAGACGGCACGATGTCTGTTCCAAGCCCAGGTTTATAGCTTGGCTTACAGATAGCCATCACGTTAACATAAATTGAATTGCTATTTATTGTTTTATCATTCAAACGCCTCTTCATTCTTTTGATGTGAAGCCTTTGTTGATGAGTGTTACCGGGTTTGCCTTCACGTGACTGTGTATATGTAAGTCTGATCTATAACATATTATATGAAGCTTTTCTTATGTCAGGCTGATTTGGTCCTCAAAGCATGATCTAGAGACCCGAACATTTGACTAGGTACCATTTGTCTACAGGTTAAGACCTTTACCCTCACAGACACCCATACACGTACACACACACACCCAACCACACACACTCACCCACCCACAAAGACACACTCACGTACACATACACCCGCACACATACACTTATACATTCACGCACACACACACATACATACATACATACAGTTATATAGCGTGTGTCTTGGCTTAGTATTCAACTTCAACATAGCGCTATTTATAGCCACCGCAACTCGTCTGCTAGGATGACCTTACTATTGATGTCACCGTATAACTGTGTTGTGTTACTTCTTTCTTTCCCCGCCCATTTCTCGGCAGAGCGACAAGCTTGTTTACATTTCAATGCGTTCCATTTGTTCTCAAGAACGAGGCAATTTCCAGATTTTCTGTACTAGAACGTTCAGATGTAATTCCCATATAAAACAGATACTCACATTTGTATTTGTATAGGAATTTATTTATATAATTAAATTAAATTTTAGTACAACTAGTTTAGATATCGTTTTGTTTGCATACTTTTTTTAGATCAGTCTTTTGTTGTGTAGTGTTCCGTCTGTGTAGTGTTCCGTCTGTGTAGTGTTCCGTCTGTGTAGTGTTCCGTCTGTGTAGTGTTCCGTCTGCGTAGTGTTCCGTCTGTGTAGTGTTCCGTCTGTGTAGTGTTCCGTCTGTGTAGTTCCGTCTGTGTAGTGTTCCGTCTGTGGGCCAACTATTAAAATAGTTTTAATCTTTATAACCAAAATGTTACGTAGCACATACACACACATTCATACAAACACACCCAACCACTCACACATACATACATACATATATATGAATACATACACTCGTACACACAAACACACCAACGTACACTCAAGAGGATCAATAAGGATACATGATTATATTAATGGATAGCATTTATGCGGATGCGCACACAATAAAATATAGACGAAAATCATGAGTTGCTACAAAACTGAGTGATTGTTGCAATATTGTACACAAGAAAAGAATGATTGATAGATTGCTCTGTGAATGTTAGCCAGGGGTGAAATAGTGTTAACCAGGTGTGAACTAGTATTAGCCAGGTTTGAACTAGTGTTAGCTAGGTTGGAAACTAGTGTTAGCCATGTGTGAACGACTGTTACCCAGGTGTGAACTAGTTTTACAACAACAAAATATGGGAGACTCATATCAAAAGTTATAACGATAACTCATTTAGTAATACAATGTACATTAACATTAAGGTGGCACTCGACCCTGACCCTATTTTCCAAAACAAATTAAATTATTGAGTATGCAGTTGAACTGGTTTTGTGGTGCCGCCTGTGGTGAAGGGCAGGCGTGGCCAAACCGAGACCCGGCAAATTACATACTTTGGCCCACCGGATGAATCATACTAATTTTGTTCCTTTATTCAAATTACTTTGGTTTTCAGTTTTGAGATTGAAAATGTACATTAGGAAGTGACGTCAGTGAGCCGTCGAGCTAGTACCAAGTTCTTTATGCCCTCCCCAAAGCACCCCCATTAGTCTGAGTATTGGGCCGCGAAGCGACACGCTGGAGATCTCCCTTTGCCAGTTCTTAGATAAAAAATTCGAAATGAATTCTTGCGTCAATTCAACCTAATATANGAAAACCTCCAATGTAAGTAAAACTTATTTCATCCATTTTCTTTCTTTTTTTTAATAATTCAGAGATTTTGTAGATTTGTCCTCTTTCGTTATATCTTAACTATTGATTAGGTTCCAATGTAATGCAAATATTGCAAATGGCGATAGATGTGTAAAGGGTGGGGGGGGGAGGGGGGGAAATACATTTTAAAAAACAAAAAGAAAAAATGGCTTAACAAAAGAAAATGTTCGTTTGCTGGGTTGATTGGACGACGAGATGATTTTGTGACGTGCTAGAAATGAGCCATTGTATAGCTAGAGTTAGCCATGGTATAGATAGAGCTAGCCATGGTATAGATAGAGGTATCAATGGTATAGATAGAGTTATCCATGGCATAGCTAGAGGTAGCCATGATATAGCTAGAGTTAGCCATTGTATAGCTAGAGTTAGCCATTATATAGCTAGAGTTAGCCATGGTATAGCTAGAGTTAGCCATGGCATGGCTAGAGTTAGCCATGGTGTAGCTAGGGTTAGACATGGTATAGCTAGAGTTAGCTGTGATATAGTTTGGGTTAGTGCCGGTCAGTTCAAAGAGTTTGGCCACTGTCCTTGTAAGACATAAACCTCTGCAATGGTCCAAAGTCCCAAAATACCGCGGTCAGTATCAAGAAAAAATGTCCAGCGAAGAGGAAACTCTTGATCAAAATGACCCGAAAGACCGTTTGGATGGGCTCCCCTGGTCAAGACTGGAATGCTCAAAGGTATTTACAGTCCAGTGTATCGAATGCTCTCTGATGTTTGGGCACTTCTTTAGCCCCCTGTCCATGAACACCGGTTCTCATTTTCTCGGAATATTCCTGTTTCTGGGTCTCCACGACTGTTTTATATTACCAAGGGGCCATGGCACAAAAAGACTGAGGACCGCTGACTTCCTAAACTGTTGACAGCTGTCTGTCACATATACATTGACATTTGACTTGTGACATACAATCTCTACTAGCTCCTGTATGTTGACATAAATCGGTGTAACCCTACAAGGGTCATGAGTTACGCCAAATAAGTTTCAAGTGAAGCTGTTCAGAGTCGCAATGACCGACCTGTCGCTACCCTACCCATCACTGTAGGCAATCTCGGAAATTGATTCTTTTACAAATGCCTCCCCCCCCCCATGCCCCACCCCTCCACCTTTACCGTCGTAATCTCTAGCCCAAATCTTCTTGGGTACTATCTACCCGAGCCAACGTTACGGGGTATCGTCCCTTTGAGACATCTTATTATCTGCTGATGAGCTGGGGGTGTGTGGCTGGGGGGGTGTGTGGCTGGGGGGTGTGTGGCTGCGGGTGTGTGGCTGGGGAGGGAGGGGTTCAAAGAGAGCCGGAGGTCTGAGTTTGACGGGAGTGTTGTCCCCAACTGCGTTGTCTGGGTTGTTCATCTTTCTTTAATGTTAGGTCTCAGCCGTTTATTTCCGATAGAGACGTGGAGATTTGGGGGAGAATATGGGCATAACTAAGCCAAACCACCATTAGGGACGCCGTCAAAGTGCTTGGCTGTAGCTCGGATTAACGTTTCCTTAAGCCAAGTGGTTGCATGGACTTGAGAAAAACCTTGATCATTTCCTCTCATTTGTTTCATGAAAGCGAACATAAAATTGATCAAACACGATATTTAGTTTCAAATGCAGAGATATTTCAATTTCCCCTGTCTAATGTCTCCAATAAAAAAGGGGGGATTTTGTGGCGAACAGTTCAATGCTACAAGTCAATCAATGTAAATGAAAGTGTTCTGGAAATTCAACTCCATTTCATCGCATCATTCGTGTGCTGTGTTATCTTGGCGCTTGTGTGATTGTTTTGTTTGGTGCCATGTTGTAGCCTCCACCCTTGTGTTTAACGTCATTGGCCAACAAAAGATAACGGATTGTATGTGCGGAGTTGTCTGCGCCTGATGATCGCATGCGCGTTTTGACACGGAACCAAGACAGCAACTGACCTGCTCGTATCTGGAGGGTTGCAGTTGTCTCCCTTGAGACAAGAGATCCTCAACCACGAATAGCCACAGCTGATTTACGAAAGTACAAGCAAAACCAACAAATAGGGCTGAGCCGGGCTACTGACTGGGATACATGGAAATCCCGAGTATTGGCCCCTGACCCGGACAAAAACACAACCTGTTCCGGGTGGTAGTACTAAAACCAAAAAATGTCATAATCTCATTTTCTATAAAGTATTCCACTCAATAGGGGAAAAGTTAGAAACGCACTCGATTTAATGATATTTGATGAGCCATCAAACGTTAAATTCAAAATTTTTAAAACTTTTTAAAGAAATACACTTGGCTTTTTAAAGCTTTCATTTTATTCAACTCACTATACATGGATGGTATGGAGTACATTAAAATTCATGCAACAAACGAAATTTTTAAAGTATGATGCTATTAAATGTTTTAAAACACTTATCTCTACTTTAACAGTCATGCTTTTATGATGAAGTATAATTTGACAACAGTTTGCACACGTTTAAAATATTTAGCAAGAACTATATTCAATTTATAGACCTTTATATTGATGCAAAAATAGTTTGATACAGTGTTATTAAAGCATGTCAACTTGTGAAGCTGCAAAATATAAATAAAAATGGAAATACCGATATGTGCGAAACATAAAAAGTAAGATTTTGGCTTATGGTCAGGAGTGGCCAGTTTCAAAATAATACGATATTTATAATCGAATACTGTAAGCCAGTAACAAGATTAACCTGAACGATATCGATCATCGATTTATATCGAATAAAGTGATACTTCATTTGTTCCATCAATTGTAGCTGATGAAAGACAAGCATTTCTATTACGTCAAAAAATGTTTAAAGAATTACAATTTAGTAGTATTTTATGAAAAAATTATATTTTCTGACACATTCCCCCCCCCCAGGCACTTGACTTGCCCCGGGGGCAGTACTGCCCCCCTCCTTTCATCCCCAGGAGGTATACCTGAAAGAAACCCTGGTGAGAAGCAAAAAAAGTGCACTTGGGTTAAGGTCTGATTTACGCGCCCTTTTCCAAATCCTCTCTATGTTAATATAACTATTTTTTATAAAAATTAGTTTTTGACACCTCTTTAGCCACACTCCTCATATCCATCCCCCANTGGTTCTGCCTACTAAAATGTATTGCTGATTCCTTTTTATAAACACAATTAAAAAAAAAAAAAATGAAAGGAGCTTCCAGCCTAAACGACTCCATCCGTGACGTCACACAGTCTCAGCTTTTAACCGGGGTTTAATGATCGGTAATTAAGTTATTAAACGGACAATTGGGTCCCCAGGGGACATACCTGAGGCACGATGATCCCCCTTAGAAGAGTTATCTCGCTTCGTTTGAAGTCTTTTGTTTGGGAACGTGACAGAAATGTTCAGTTCATGGACGTCAAAGCTAAGGAAGTCAGTTCATTTGATGATACGGCAATAAAAGGCATACACAGACTCGCCGCTGTGCCCCAAACAGCTGATGGAGTTATCTGGTTGAGATCAACCGCATGCTCGGGGTCGGCGGACAATTCTTGACACCTTTTCGTGTCCAGTCCAACTTTGAGTCGGAGAAAGAGTTTTGAAATTATTTTGACTTTCTTGAAGTCGGTGTAATTTGTTCAGTAATACAGTGGAACCTCTCATTACGAGCATAATTCGTTCCAGAATCTTACTCGTTAAGCGAAACACTCGTTAAACGAAACAATTTTTCCCATACAAATCCAGTTAAATTATGATAATTCGTTCCATGCTGAAAAAATACTCATTTTTCAATAATTTGTATTAAAATTTATTCAAATAAAATTACTTATGAATTGTTAAGGGGTGTAACAACGTTGAATACAATTTAGATTTGAAACAAAAAACGTAAATAAAAATATGAATTTATGACAACTAATTAATCCCTTTTAACTAGAAAACTGTCTAAAGACATTTGTTTTTGCCGACGATTCAAAATATGACGAAAATGTGTCACAGCATTATCATTGAATGAATTTGTAGCACGAATAGCCACCTCCTTATTAGGGTGATGCGTCTCAATGTACGATGAAACAGTTTTCCCTCCTTTCAGCATTTCTCTTATTGCGCTAGAAGATTGTTACTCTGCTACTTCCTCCTCCATTAATGAGCTCTCCTCCAAAATTTCTTGCTGTGAAACATAAGCTCTTTGGTGGTCAACTCTTGACTGTGCTCTTTCTCAAGCTCTTCAATATCGTTGTTGTCCACCTCGAGTCCCATGATATTGGCCAATGACACAATCTCGTTAACTGTAGACTCCAAAGGTACTGTTTCAAAATCACATTCAACAACACTCTCTGGTCAAAGTTTGTTCCAAGCAGAAGTGAGGGAAAAGGGACTTCCCCTTTCTGCGTAACTCGTTATGCGAAATGTCGCTCGTTAAGGGAGCAACTTCTTCACATTTTTTTGCTCGTTATGCGAATTACTCGTTTATGAGAGATGCTCGTTATGAGAGGTTCCACTGTATTTGTAATTTCATTTTAGACGAGGAACGGGACATGAAAGGACAGTGAATATGTTGCTTGATAATGATGGTTGAATACTTTTATATCGCGTGTTTCCGTGCTATTTGACCATGTTCACAGCGGTCTGATATCCAAATATCATTTTAAAGAAAAACCTCTTTAAATGTTTCTTAAATGACATTTTATCATTTTCAGTTTCATTCAAAGATCGAGGCAAACTGTTCAACAATTTAGGCGCAATAACTTCAAAAGAGCGCACTTCGCATGACTTCTTTCTGTGTCCATCCACACTGGGAACTCTCAATAAGGAGTGTGTTGAAGAGTGCAGGTTCTGTAAACATACATGTTCAGATATCAGTAAGGACTGTGTTGAAGAGTGCAGGTTCTTTAAACATACATGTTCAGATATCAGTAAGGACTGTGTTGAAGAGTGCAGGTTCTGTAAACATACATGTTCAGATATCAGTAAGGAGTGTGTTGAAGAGTGCAGGTTCTGTAAACATACATGTTCAGATATCAGTAAGGACTGTGTTGAAGAGCGCAGGTTCTGTAAACATACATGTTCAGATATCAGTAAGGAGTGTGTTGAAGAGCGCAGGTTCTGTAAACATACATGTTCAGATATCAGTAAGGACTGTGTTGAAGAGTGCAGGTTCTGTAAACATACATGTTCAGATATCAGTAAGGAGTGTGTTGAAGAGTGCAGGTTCTGTAAACATACATGTTCAGATATCAGTAAGGAGTGTGTTGAAGAGTGCAGGTTCTGTAAACATACATGTTCAGATATCAGTAAGGAGTGTGTTGAAGAGTGCAGGTTCTGTAAACATACATGTTCAGATATCAGTAAGGAGTGTGTTGAAGAGTGCAGGTTCTGTAAACATACATGTTCAGATATCAGTAAGGAGTGTGTTGAAGAGTGCAGGTTCTGTAAACATACATGTTCAGATATCAGTAAGGAGTGTGTTGAAGAGTGCAGGTTCTGTAAACATACATGTTCAGATATCAGTAAGGAGTGTGTTGAAGAGTGCAGGTTCTGTAAACATACATGTTCAGATATCAGTAAGGAGTGTGTTGAAGAGTGCAGGTTCTGTAAACATACATGTTCAGATATCAGTAAGGAGTGTGTTGAAGAGTGCAGGTTCTGTAAACATACATGTTCAGATATCAGTAAGGAGTGTGTTGAAGAGTGCAGGTTCTGTAAACATACATGTTCAGATATCAGTAAGGAGTGTGTTGAAGAGTGCAGGTTCTGTAAACATACATGTTCAGATATCAGTAAGGAGTGTGTTGAAGAGTGCAGGTTCTGTAAACATACATGTTCAGATATCAGTAAGGAGTGTGTTGAAGAGTGCAGGTTCTGTAAACATACATGTTCAGATATCAGTAAGGAGTGTGTTGAAGAGTGCAGGTTCTGTAAACATACATGTTCAGATATCAGTAAGGAGTGTGTTGAAGAGCGCAGGTTCTGTAAACATACATACATGTTCAGATCTCAGTAAGGACTGTGTTGAAGAGCGCAGATTCTGTAAACATACATGTTCAGATATCAGTAAGGAGTGTGTTGAAGAGTGCAGGTTCTGTAAACATACATGTTCAGATATCAGTAAGGAGTGTGTTGAAGAGTGCAGGTTCTGTAAACATACATGTTCAGATATCAGTAAGGAGTGTGTTGAAGAGCGCAGGTTCTGTAAACATACATACATGTTCAGATCTCAGTAAGGACTGTGTTGAAGAGCGCAGATTCTGTAAACATACATGTTCAGATATCAGTAAGGAGTGTGTTGAAGAGCGCAGGTTCTGTAAACATACATGTTCAGATATCAGTAAGGAGTGTGTTGAAGAGTGCAGGTTCTGTAAACATACATGTTCAGATATCAGTAAGGAGTGTGTTGAAGAGTGCAGGTTCTGTAAACATACATGTTCAGATATCAGTAAGGAGTGTGTTGAAGAGTGCAGGTTCTGTAAACATACATGTTCAGATATCAGTAAGGAGTGTGTTGAAGAGTGCAGGTTCTGTAAACATACATGTTCAGATATCAGTAAGGAGTGTGTTGAAGAGTGCAGGTTCTGTAAACATACATGTTCAGATATCAGTAAGGAGTGTGTTGAAGAGTGCAGGTTCTGTAAACATACATGTTCAGATATCAGTAAGGAGTGTGTTGAAGAGTGCAGGTTCTGTAAACATACATGTTCAGATATCAGTAAGGAGTGTGTTGAAGAGTGCAGGTTCTGTAAACATACATGTTCAGATATCAGTAAGGAGTGTGTTGAAGAGTGCAGGTTCTGTAAACATACATGTTCAGATATCAGTAAGGAGTGTGTTGAAGAGTGCAGGTTCTGTAAACATACATGTTCAGATATCAGTAAGGAGTGTGTTGAAGAGTGCAGGTTCTGTAAACATACATGTTCAGATATCAGTAAGGAGTGTGTTGAAGAGTGCAGGTTCTGTAAACATACATGTTCAGATATCAGTAAGGAGTGTGTTGAAGAGTGCAGGTTCTGTAAACATACATGTTCAGATATCAGTAAGGAGTGTGTTGAAGAGTGCAGGTTCTGTAAACATACATGTTCAGATATCAGTAAGGAGTGTGTTGAAGAGTGCAGGTTCTGTAAACATACATGTTCAGATATCAGTAAGGAGTGTGTTGAAGAGTGCAGGTTCTGTAAACATACATGTTCAGATATCAGTAAGGAGTGTGTTGAAGAGTGCAGGTTCTGTAAACATACATGTTCAGATATCAGTAAGGAGTGTGTTGAAGAGTGCAGGTTCTGTAAACATACATGTTCAGATATCAGTAAGGAGTGTGTTGAAGAGTGCAGGTTCTGTAAACATACATGTTCAGATCTCAGTTTTTGGTCGTCGGGCGCTTAACTAGGGTAGTACTCTACGGATGATCCTCCTCTTAATCGATAGTTGTAATCGATTACCCGCAATGGGATCGACTATTCTGAAGCCAAACGAAGCGCGATTTCTCACAAGACCGCCATGCCACATGATTATTTTGTTTTTAAAAAAATCCAAGATTCGTAGCTTTACATGCACTTGAGAGATATGACACCACGATACATATTCGAAGCAGAATCTCATGTTGAACACCGGTCTAATTAATGTCGGTTCACGGTTGGTTGCTTGTTTTCACAATTTCAACGTCTGATAGTGTGTCCTCGTCAACCGAGGACCCATCAATATACTTTATGTGAATAGAGACACACGACCTTTATGAGGTTGACATCTGTGTGTATACATGTTCTCATTATGTTCTTACAATGTCCTCATTGTGTCCTCATTATGTCTTCATTATGTCCGTAAGATGCCCTCATTATTTCCTTAAACTGTCCTCATTACGTCCTTATAATGTACTTATTATTTCCTCATTATGTCCACATGTCCATATAATGTCCTCATTAAGTCCTTATTATGTCCTCATGTCCTTACAATGTCCTATTTATGTCCTTATTATGTCCTCATTATGCCCCTCGAATGTCCTCTATACGTGCTTATAAAGTCCATATTATTTTAAAAAATGGAGGAACAATGAAGTTAACTATTGCTGTTGCCATGGCTGTACAGTGAGCAATTATTGCTGTAGCGATGGCTGTACAGTAACTATTGCTGTTGCCATGGCTGTACAATGAGTAACTATTGCTATTGCCATGGCTGTACAGTGAGTAACTATTGCTGTTGCCATGGCTGTACAGTGAGTAACTATTGCTGTTGCCATGGCTGTACAGTGATTGCAATATCATTAAATAAATCCATAATAAACGATTTTGTTGATCAAGTCGACGTAACAAAAATAACACACCCACCAACACGCCCACTAACACACCCACAAACACACCCACATACACGCCCACCAACACGCCCACCAACACACCCACTAACACATCCACCAACACAACCACCAACACACCCACTAAAACACCAACTAACACAACCACCAACACACCCACTAACACACCCACCAACACAACCACCAACACAACCACCAACACACCCACCAACACACCCACCAACACACCCACCAACACACCCACCAACACAACCACCAACACACCCACCAACACACCCACCAACACACCCACCAACACACCCACCAACACGCCCACCAACACACCCACCAACACACCCACCAACACACCCACCAACACGCCCAACAACACAACCACCAAC
>CAXITT010000048.1:1196027-1215547 GCA_964033795.1 Lymnaea stagnalis | reverse complement strand
TAGACAGCGAAAGAAGGACGTAAAATTAATTTAAGGTGTACTAGACAGCGAACGAAGGACGTAACATTAATTTAAGGTGTACTAGACAGCGAAAGAAGGACGTAACATTTGAAGGTGTACTAGACAGCGAAAGAAGGTCTTAACAGTTGAAGGTGTACTAGACAGCGAAAGAAGGTCTTAACATTTGAAGGTGTACTAGACAGCAAAAGAATGTCTTAACAGTTGAAGGTGTACTAGACAGCGAAAGAAGGTCTTAACATTTGAAGGTGTACTAGACAGAGAAAGAAGGTCTTAACAATTTAAGGTGTACTAGACATCGAAAGAAGGTCTTAACATTTGAAGGTGTACTAGACAGCGAAAGAAGGTCTTAACAGTTGAAGGTGTACTAGACAGTGAAAGAATGACGTAACATTTATTTAAGATGTACTAGACAGCGAAAGAAGGTCTTAACATTTGAAGGTGTACTAAACAGCGAAAGAAGGACGTTACATTAATTTAAGGTGTACTAGACAGCGAAAGAAAGTCTTTACATTTAAAGGTGTACTAGACAGCGAAAGAAGGACGTAACATAATTTAAGGTGTACTAGACAGCAAAAAAAGGACTTAACATTAATATAAGGTGTACTAGACAGCGAAAGAAGGACGTAACATTAATTTAAGGTGTACTAGAAAGCGAAAGAAGGACGTAACATTTGAAGGTGTACTAGACAGCGAAAGAAGGACGTAATATTTGAAGTTGTACTAGAAAGCGAAAGAAGGTCGTAATATTTGAAGGTGTACTAGACAGCGAAAGAAGGTCGTAATATTTGTAGATGTATTGGACAGCGAAAGAAGGTCGTTATATTTGAAGGTGTACTAGACAGCGAAAGAAGGACGTAACATTTGAAGGTGTACTAGACAGCGAAAGAAGGTCGTAACATTTGAAGGTGTACTAGACAGTTAAAAAAGGACGTAATATTTGAAGGTGTACTAGACAGCGAAAGAAGGTCGTAACATTTGAAGGTGTACTAGACAGCGAAAGAAGGACGTAATATTTGAAGGTGTTCTAGACAGTGAAAGAAGAACGTAATATTTGAAGTTGTACTAGACAGCGAAAGAAGGTCTTAACATTTGAAGGTGTACTAGACAGCGAAAGAAGGTCTTAACATTTGAAGGTGTACTAGACAGCGAAAGAAGGTCTTAACATTTGAAGGTGTACTAGACAGCGAAAGAAGGTCGTAACATTTGAAGGTGTACTAGACAGCGAAAGAAGGACGTAATATTTGAAGGTGTTCTAGACAGTGAAAGAAGAACGTAATATTTGAAGTTGTACTAGACAGCGAAAGAAGGTCTTAACATTTGAAGGTGTATTAAACAGCGAAAGAAGGTCTTAACATTTGAAGGTGAACTAGACAGCGAAAGAAGGTCTTAACATTTGAAGGTGTAATAGACAGCGAAAGAAGGTCTTAACAGTTGAAGGTGTATTAGACAGCGAAAGAAGGTCTTAACATTTGAAGGTGTACTAGACAGCGAAAGAAGGTCTTAACATTTGAAGGTGTACTAGACAGCGAAAGAAGGTCTTAACATTTGAAGGTGTACTAGACAACGAAAGAAGGTCTAAACATTTGAAGGTGTACTAGACAACGAAAGAAGGTCTTAACAGTTGAAGGTGTACTAGACAGCGAAAGAAGGTCTTAACATTTGAAGGTGTACTAGACAGCGAAAGAAGGTCTTAACAGTTGAAGGTGTACTAGACAGCGAAAGAATGTCGTAATATTTGAAGGTGTACTAGATAGCGAAAGAAGGTCTTAACATTTGAAGGTGTACTAGACAGTGAAAGAAGAAAGTAATATTTGAAGTTGTACTAGATAGCGAAAGAAGGTCTTAACATTTGAAGGTGTATTAAACAGCGAAAGCAGGTCGTAATATTTGAAGGTGTACTAGATAGCGAAAGAAGGTCTTAACATTTGAAGGTGTATTAGACAGCGAAAGAAGGTCGTAATATTTGAAGGTGTACTAGATAGCGAAAGAAGGTCTTAACATTTGAAGGTGTATTAGACAGCGAAAGAAGGCCGAAATATTTTAACATGTACTAGACACTGAAAGAAGGCCGTAATATTTGAACATGTACTAGACACTGAAAGAAGGCCGTAATTTTTGAACATGTACTAGACACTGAAAGAAGGCCGTAATATTTGAACATGTACTAGACACTGAAAGAAGTCCGTAATATTTGAACATGTACTAGACACTGAAAGAAGGCCGTAATATTTGAACATGTACTAGACAGCGAAAGAAGGGCGTAATAATTGAACATGTACTAGACAGTGAAAGAAGGCCGTAAAATTTAAACATGGACTAGACAGTGAAAGAAGGCCGTAAAGGGCCGTAATATTTGAACACGTACTAGACAGCGAAAGGAGGCCGAAATATTTGAACATCTACTAGACAGTGAAAGAAGGCCGTAATATTTGAACATGTACTAGACAGCGAAAGAAGGCCGTAATATTTGAACATGTACTAGACAGCGAAAGAGGGCCGTAATATTTGAACATGTACTAGACACTGAAAGAAGGCCGTAATATTTGAACATGTACTAGACAGCGAAAGAAGGCCGTTATATTTGAACATGTACTAGACAGTGAAAGAAGGCCGTAATATTTGAACATGTACTAGACACTGAAAGAAGGCCGTAATATTTGAACATGTACTAGACAGCGAAAGAAGGCCGTAATATTTGAACATGTACTAGACAGTGAAAGAAGGCCGTAATATTTGAACATGTACTAGACAGCGAAAGAAGGTCTAAACATTTGAAGGTGTACTAGACAGCGAAAGAAGGACGTAACATTAATTTAAGGTGTACTAGACAGCGAAAGAAAGTCTTTACATTTAAAGGTGTACTAGACAGCGAAAGAAGGACGTAACATAATTTAAGGTGTACTAGACAGCAAAAAAAAGGACTTAACATTAATATAAGGTGTACCAGACAGCGAAAGAAGGACGTAACATTAATTTAAGGTGTACTAGAAAGCGAAAGAAGGACGTAATATTTGAAGGTGTACTAGACAGCGAAAGAAGGACGTAATATTTGAAGGTGTACTAGACAGCGAAAGAAGGTCGTAATATTTGAAGGTGTACTAGACAGCGAAAGAAGGTCGTAATATTTGAAGGTGTACTAGACAGCGAAAGAAGGTCGTAACATTTGAAGGTGTACTAGACAGCGAAAGAAGGTCGTAACATTTGAAGGTGTACTAGACAGCGAAAGAAGGTCGTAACATTTGAAGGTGTACTAGACAGCGAAAGAAGGTCGTAACATTTGAAGGTGTACTAGACAGCGAAAGAAGGTCGTAACATTTGAAGGTGTACTAGACAGCGAAAGAAGGTCGTAACATTTGAAGGTGTACTAGACAGCGAAAGAAGGTCGTAACATTTGAAGGTGTACTAGACAGCGAAAGAAGGTCGTAACATTTGAAGGTGTACTAGACAGCGAAAGAAGGTCGTAACATTTGAAGGTGTACTAGACAGCGAAAGAAGGTCGTAACATTTGAAGGTGTACTAGACAGCGAAAGAAGGTCGTAACATTTGAAGGTGTACTAGACAGCGAAAGAAGGTCGTAACATTTGAAGGTGTACTAGACAGCGAAAGAAGGTCGTAACATTTGAAGGTGTACTAGACAGCGAAAGAAGGTCGTAACATTTGAAGGTGTACTAGACAGCGAAAGAAGGTCGTAACATTTGAAGGTGTACTAGACAGCGAAAGAAGGTCGTAACATTTGAAGGTGTACTAGACAGCGAAAGAAGGTCGTAACATTTGAAGGTGTACTAGATAGCGAAAGAAGGTCTTAACATTTGAAGGTGTATTAGACAGCGAAAGAAGGTCTTAACAGTTGAAGGTGTATTAGACAGCGAAAGAAGGTCTTAACATTTGAAGGTGTACTAGACAGCGAAAGAAGGTCTTAACATTTGAAGGTGTACTAGACAGCGAAAGAAGGATGCAACATTTGATGGTGTATTAGACAGCGAAAGAAGGACTTAACATTTGAAGGTGTACTAGACATCGAAAGAAGGTCTAAACATTTGAAGGTGTACTGGACAACGAAAGAAGGTCTTAACATTTGAAGGTGTACTAGACAGCGAAAGAAGGTCTTAACAGTTGAAGGTGTACTAGACAGCGAAAGAAGGTCGTAATATTTGAAGGTGTACTAGATAGCGAAAGAAGGTCTTAACATTTGAAGGTGTACTAGACAGTGAAAGAAGAACGTAATATTTGAAGTTGTACTAGATAGCGAAAGAAGGTCTTAACATTTGAAGGTGTATTAGACAGCGAAAGAAGGTCGTAATATTTGAAGGTGTACTAGGTAGCGAAAGAAGGTCTTAACATTTGAAGGTGTATTAGACAGCGAAAGAAGGCCGAAATATTTGAACATGTACTAGACACTGAAAGAAGGCCGTAATATTTGAACATGTACTAGACACTGAAAGAAGGCCGTAATATTTGAACATGTACTAGACACTGAAAGAAGGTCGTAATATTTGAACATGTACTAGACACTGAAAGAAGTCCGTAATATTTGAACATGTACTAGACACTGAAAGAAGGCCGTAATATTTGAACATGTACTAGACAGCGAAAGAAGGGCGTAATAATTGAACATGTACTAGACAGTGAAAGAAGGCCGTAATATTTAAACATGGACTAGACAGTGAAAGAAGGCCGTAAAAGGCCGTAATATTTTAACATGTACTAGACAGCGAAAGAAGGCCGAAATATTTGAACATCTACTAGACAGTGAAAGAAGGCTGTAATATTTGAACATGTACTAGACAGCGAAAGAAGGCCGTAATATTTGAACATGTACTAGACAGTGAAAGAAGGCCGTAATATTTGAACATGTACTAGACAGTGAAAGAAGGCCGTAATATTTGAACATGTACTAGACAGCGAAAGAAGGCCGTAATATTTGAACATGTACTAGACAGTGAAAGAAGGCCGTAATATTTGAACATGTACTAGACAGTGAAAGAAGGCCGTAATATTTGAACATGTACTAGACAGTGAAAGAAGGCCGTAATATTTGAACATGTACTAGACAGCGAAAGAAGGCCGTTCCGTAATATTTGAACATGTACTAGACAGTGAAAGAAGGCCGTAATATTTGAACATGTACTAGACAGCGAAAGAAGGCCGTAATATTTGAACATGTACTAGACAGCGAAAGAAGGCCGTAATATTTGAGCATGTACTAGACAGCGAAAGAAGGCCGTAATATTTGAAGATGTACTAGACAGCGAAAGAAGGACGTAATATTTGAAGGTGTACTATACAACGATAGAAGGCCGTTACATTTGAAGGCGTATTAGACAACGAAAGAAGGACGTAACATTTGAAGGCGTACAAGACAACGAAAGAAGGACGTAACACATACTTTTCGATGACCGTGACACCAAAAGGGTATTTTCATCCCCTCTACTTATTGTGTTCAGACGGGACAAAAATCTAGGTGACCTTCTGGATCACAGTCGCCTTCCCGCCAACACGTTTTACGTTGGGACTAAACCACGCCCAAGAAGCCGTTGTAGGACTCTTCTCTATACGCTTCAAACCAAAAAAAAATTATCCTAAGGGTAATTTACTATCACATGTACTATGTTGTAGTCGAAATTTGATCTGTGCGATTGTGTGCCGCAGATGCCGTTCCTGTTATATCGGCGAAACTTGGAGAAGATGATCAGATAGGTTCACCGAACATCTTCTTGGTATTGAACAGCGTGGACTTTCTCCGTAGACTTTCTCCGTAGACTTTCTCCCATTTTAAAGGAGATAAACATAAAGGGACATCAGATGTTTCTATCACGGCCATGATTTCCTGCACTAACACACAAGAGAGCGTTAGAGGGGACGAAAATTAATTCAGCTTTTTGACACAGCCTTACCCAGTGGCGTAGCTAGGTTGGTGTCACCCGGTGCGGTAAACTCATGGTGTCACACGCCACACCCCCCACCCCCCCTTGCCCGACTTCCACGATGGATTTCTGTCTTCTTAAATATAGTTCACAGTATAACAATGGCAAGAACAAAAACACATTAAATGAAGGTCAGGAGGTAAATGTGTTTAAGAACTGTTCAAACGTTAAGTTATAGGTATTTTTACAATAAATTAACTTTATTTAAAACTTTTCTTTCCTGGTCTTCAAAGCTGCAAACCTTTCAATCATGCTTAAGGGCGCAGCTAGTGACGAATCGGCAAATATATTAATTTTTGAGTATTTCTGAGTTTCAATAAATTTGATCTAAAAAACCCTTTTTAAAAAAAAATAATTCAATAAGTATAAATTAATAATTAAAATATTATATAATTTTGTAAATATTATTTTGTTTCACCTATTCTATAAATGGATAAAAATTCATTTTTTAAAAATGTTTTTAATTTTTATAGATTCGATTCATGTACTTAAAATCGCCCGTCCACATCGAATATGGTATCAATGGAAAACGTTATTTCACAGAATTTAGATAAATATAGACTAGCTTTTTGTCACTTATGAAAGTTACAAAAGGAACACTTTAATCGGAGTTGAATCCTTTCATGGAATCCTTTCATAGAATCCTTTCATGGAATCCTTTCATGGAAGCCTTTCATTATATGAAATTCGGTTAGACCAAGTAGTATGTGCTCTGTAAATATGCAGTTTTTCAACTTGGTGTCAACCCCCTGGGATTTTGTCACCTGTGCGGCCACCCCCGCACCCCCTAGCTACGCCACTAATAGGACCACAATTAATTAATCATATACTCTCGTACCAATAATCCTAAAATTCTTTGTAAATCGTTTCTTATTTCTGAAATTGTACATATTCCCCAAATACTTTGGTCCGTTTAAATCTTATTTTTCCCAATAATAATACATAAATTATTTCGCTTCCTGGAATCTTGGTTTTTGTAAAATCCAACTTCCGGCAATAAAAATGGCGATCACTTGAGTTTTTGAACTAGATTCTATTTCTTGTTGCATTTTCATTTGTCCTATTTGCCGAGGAAGGCTCTTATTCGAAACGTTCACATCTTATTGTCCTGTCTTTCTATTCAAGCTTCCACATACCCTGTTTTATTATTTCCTTGTCATATCCTGTTCTTACATCTCCTTTATTTATTACCCGATTGAAACATTCCACGTTTTGCTAAACTTTGTTTTATAGCCCAGTCATTGCTACATTTATTAACTCCCCTGACTGTTGATTAACTTCCATGACTGTTGATTAACTCCCCTGACTGCTGATTAGCTCCCCTGACTGTCCCTTACATTGTGGTTGTCGTAGGCATAGGCCATGGCGCCATTTTTTTCCACTGTAACAAAGAATCACTTTTTTACATGTAAAATATTTATTTTTTATTTTCAACAACCCACCAAAAAGGACTTTGAAAAAAATGAACTATAATGTTAACGGATAGAGTTAATGCTTTACTTCACGGAACATAGCCCCATATCTCTGAAATACATCTTAAACAAACAGATAC
Organism: Lymnaea stagnalis; assembly: GCA_964033795.1. Classification (NCBI taxonomy): domain Eukaryota; kingdom Metazoa; phylum Mollusca; class Gastropoda; family Lymnaeidae; genus Lymnaea; species Lymnaea stagnalis. The sequence goes on along the minus strand of CAXITT010000048.1, from coordinate 1,208,050 downwards.
ATGGTGCGTCTTTTGTTGCGCTTTGCTGGAGGAATTAAATTAAGGCCCAACGTATAATTTATCTACAGATGATCTTAAAGGGAGTTTAAAAGATACTTAATTTTTTTTTTTTTTTTTTTTAAAACGTATATATAATTTTTTGAAGGTTGCTTGCTTGGATAAGGAGACCACTAATACGAAGATTGGACAAGATACAGTACCCTGCTGTACCCTGCCGTGGTACAGTCCCCTGTCATGGTACACTCTCCTGCCATGATACAGTCCCCTGTCGTGGTACACTCTCCTGCCATGCTACAGTCCCCTGTCGTGGTACACTCTCCAGCCATGATGCAGTCCCCTTCAAGCGAGAAAGCTCTCTTACTCTCTTGTTAGACTCAACCATTACTTTGCTCGCAGCGACCAATCAGATGACGGGGGCGCTGGGCCGGCACCCTTTAGTAGGGGGACATAATTCGTCCACGGTCCAACAAGTTCTTTTTTAACATACAGCTGTTTTTCTGCTGGTAAAAACCTGAAGTGTTGTATAGCTAAACAAATCTACACTAATGTTTGCTTCCATCCAGGTTCATATTGTCCTAACTTACCCATCTTGAATATCGACATTCCTCCATCTACGACCTTAGCATATGAAGTTGTTCGTTATTTACCTGCGAAGACGACCAAGGCTTTATGACAGGCTGAGTACGCAGGAGGCCTGTGAAAATGACCAAAGTACATGGTGAGTACGCTAGTGGTCTTCGAAAATGAAGAAGGCTAATATTACAGGGTGAGTACTCAGATGGCCTGCCAGTCCAATTTGAGCATAGAAAGCTTTCCCGCACGTTTGACAGACGTTGTCTTGGTCCTAGTAGGATTTGTATAGAGTTATACATTGGTATAAGGTCAATTCATGGACAGCCATATCGGCAGACATTTTATTGGCAGGCACTTTTTCGACAAAACATTTCATCAATGTGTTTCACCCATCATGTGTCCTCTCACAATGTGTCGACCCACAATATAACAATATTCAAACCAAAAGAAGGAAAAACGATATCGCTCATAGTATCGCTCCCTGGTATCGCTTACTGGTATCGCTCAATGGTATCGCTCACTGGTATCGCTCACTGGTCTCGCTCACTGGTATCACTCACTGGTATCGCTCACTGGTATCGCTCACTGGTATCGTTCACTGATGGAGAGCGGGAAAAAACGTGTCACCAAGTTTAGTTCTGAATGTAAACAAAAGGGAAGCAATTTAGGTCACGCCCCATAACACGTGATAACCCTATATATTAATAAAGAAACTTAATCTGTACATGTTTGTATAAATACAATTATATCACTAAAGATAGCCAACCACAAAGAGACACTCCCTGTGAGGCGCTACCATACAGAGACACTCTGAGACGCTACTATACAGAGACACTCCCTGGAAGGCGCTTCCAGACAGAGACTCTCCCTGTGAGGCGCTTACATACAGAGACACGTCATGTAAGACCCTACCGTACAGAGACACTCCATGTGAGGCGCTACCATACAGAGGCACTCCCTGTGAGGCGCTACCATACAGAAACACTCCCTGTGAGGCGCTCCAACACAGAAAAACTCCCTGTGAGGCGCCTTCAGACAGAGACTCTCCCTGTGAGGCGCTACCATACAGAGACACGCCATGTGAGGTGCTACCATACAGAGACACTCCCTGTGAGGCTCTACCATACAGAGACACGCCATGTATGGCGCCACCATACAGAGACAAGCCATGTAGGGCGCCACCATACAGAGACTCTCCCTGTGAGGCGCTACCATACAGAGACACGCCATGTAAAGCGCTACCAAACAGAGACACTCCCTGTGAGGCGCTACCATACAGAGACACGCCCTGTGAGGCGCCACCATACAGAGACAGACCACTGGAGAAGCTAACATTAACCGTTATTTCGTGCCTTATTTGTGAAAATGTAAAGGTAAGAACAGTCTGACTGATACAGGCAATGCTCAGCTATTGCAAGTTTAAGCTAGAGAGCAGGCAATCCGAGTCAGGCTTAGACTGCTTATAAAAGTGGCCGACCTCTTCCTAGATTAACATTTAAAATATATTTTCATTGAGTTCATTTTCAAAATTGAATCGTCTTGGATGATGACCCGGGGGGGGGGGGGGGGGGAGAGGGGGGGGGGGGGGGGGGGTAGTATGTCACTGTCAGGACTCAATCTCATCAATTAGCAAATAACAAAGAGGAAATAACTCAACAGGAATCAATCCCCTTCCTTAGCATCTGTTCCGGTCACAGCGCCGTGCAGCGGTTCTCGCGTCAGCGGCTTGTATGGGTCACATCTCAACGGTCTGTTGGCTCTGTTGCTCTTCTTCCGAAATAGTGCCCTAAATGTTTCTTTGAAACACGCTTGCTATTTGAATGCTGTTGTTGTTTTCATCGAGAGAATAATATGCGCATTACTGACGTACACAGAGTGCGCAAGAAGCACGGACGCAGTGTATGGTAGTAACGGTGAATAGGAAAACTCTGCCCAAAACATGAAAACTATTTTTTTTAAAAATTAATTTCTTTCATTTGGTTGCCACTTACTTGTTAATTAACTGTCGTGCTCAGAACGGAAGTGGTATTCAAATAAATTGGAGTCTCTTCCCCTCCAACCACCGTACTGGGTCATATCGACCTGGACCAATCAAAATGAGCTAGACTAAATTTGATTTTTTTTTTAAAGCGTGAAAATGAACCCCCTCGTCTCCTCACCGCGACGACCTCCCACGATGACGAGGTCTGAGAGAACAACGGGAGGGTTGAGAGTGGTGTGACTGGCTTCTGATCCTGACAGATTTGTTTTTAATCATCGGACAATATGCTCCTGCGATGCCCGGAAATCTGTGTAGATGATATCGTGGCAGTGTAGCAAGACGTCACCTATAGCTTCACACTTGATTGACTCACCGGTCAGGCCTTGCTGAACGCAGGCTCTGGGGCAGGGGGGGGCAGCTTGGGATTGAAGTGACCAAAAAAAAAACAACAACAAACAGCTGCTTGGATTCAAAGAAATGTTTTGGACTACACTCATCACCTGAGGTAAGCTACACTCATCACCTGAGGTACAGCTACACTCATCACCTGAGGTAAGCTACACTCATCACCTGAGGTACAGCTACACTCATCACCTGAGGTAAGCTACACTCATCACCTGAGGTAAGCTACACTCATCACCTGAGGTAAGCTACACTCATCACCTGAGGTAAGCTACACTCATCACCTGAGGTAAGCTACACTCATCACCTGAGGTACAGCTACACTCATCACCTGAGGTACAGCTACACTCATCACCTGAGGTACAGCTACACTCATCACGTGCGGTACAGCTACAATCATCACCTGAGGTAAGCTTCACTCATCACGTGAGATACAGCTACACTCATCACCTTAGGTACAGCTACACTCATCACGTGCGGTACAGCTACACTCATCACGTGCGGTACAGCTACAATCATCACCTAAAATAAGCTTCACTCATCACGTGAGATACAGCTACACTCATCACCTCAGGTACAGCTACAATCATAACCTGAGGTACAGCTACTATCATCACCTGAGGTACAGCTACACTCATCACGTGCGGTACAGCTACACTCATCACCTGAGGTAAGCTACACTCATCAGGTGCGGTACAGCTACACTCATCACCTGAGGTAAGCTACAATCATCACCTCAGGTACAGCTACAATCATCACCTCAGGTACAGCTACAATCATCAACTAAGGTACAGATACGCTCATTACGTGAGGTACAGCTACAATCATCACCTCAGGTACAGCTACAATCATCACTTGAGGTACAGCTACACTCATCAGCTGAGGTAAGCTACAATCATCACCTCAGGTACAGCTACAATCATCACCTCAGGTACAGCTACAATCATCACGTGAGGTACAGCTACAATCATCACCTGAGGTAAGCTACAATCATCACCTGAGGTACAGCTACACTCATCACCACAGGTACAGCCACACTCATCACCTGAGGTAAGCTACACTCATCACCTGAGGTACAGCTACACTCATTACCTCAGGTACAGCTGCACTCATCACGTGCGGTACAGCTACACTCATCACTTGAGGTAAGCTACACTCATCACGTGAGGTACAGCTACACTCGTCACGTGAGGTACAGCTACACTCATCACCTGAGGTAAGCTACACTCATCACGTGCGGTACAGCTACACTCATCACCTGAGGTAAGCTACACTCATCACGTGCGGTACAGCTACACTCATCACCTGAGATAAGCTACACTCAACACGTGCGGTACAGCTACACTCATCACCTGAGGTAAGCTACACTCATCACGTGCGGTACAGCTACACTCATCACCTGAGGTACAGCTACAATCATCAACTCAGGTAAAGCTACACTCATCACCTGAGGTACAGCTACACTCGTCACCTGTGGTACAACTACACTCATAACGTGAGATACAGCTACACTCATCACCTGAGATACAACTACACTCATCACCTGAGATACAGTTAAACTCATCACATGAAATAAAACTACACTCATCACCTGAGATACAGCTACACTCATCACCTGATATACAACTACACTCATCACCTGAGATACTACTACACTCATCACCTGAGATAAAGCTACACTCATCACCTGAGATACAAATGTGTCAAGTCAGCAACATAGTCAGCAATTTTTAAAAACATGGCAGGTGCAAGTGATCCTATCAACACACGACAGGTGTAAGTGATCCTATCAATACAGGACAGGTGCAAGTGATCCTATCAACACATGACAGGTGCAAGTGATCCTATCAACACAGGACAGGTGCAAGTGATCCTATCAACACAGGACAGGTGCAAGTGATCCTATCAACACAGGACAGGTGCAAGTGATCCTATCAACACAGGACAGGTGCAAATGATCCTATCAACACACGACAGGTGCAAGTGATCCTATCAATACAGGACAGATGCAAGTGATCCTATCAATACAGGACAGGTGCAAGTGATACTATCAACACACGACAGGTGCAAGTGATCCTATCAACACAGGACAGGTGCAAGTGATCCTATCAACACATGACAGGTGCAAGTGATCCTATCAACACACGACAGGAGCAAGTGATCCTATCAACACACGACAGGTGCAAGTGATCCTATCAACACAGGACAGGTGCAAGTGATCCTATCAACACATGACAGGTGCAAGTGATCCTATCAACACAGAACAGGGGCAAGTGATCCTATCGAAACACGACAGGTGCAAGTGATCCTATCAACACAGGACAGGTGCAAGTGATCCTATCAACACATGACAGGTGCAAGTGATCCTATCAACACAGGACAGGTGCAAATGATCCTATCAACATACGACAGGTGCAAGTGATCTTATCAATACAGGATAGATGCAAGTGATCCTATCAACACAGGACAGGTGCAAGAGATCCTATCAAAACACGACAGGTGCAAATGATCCTATCAACACAAGACAGGTGCAAGTGACCGTATCAATACAGGACAGGTGCAAGTGATCCTATCAATACAGGACAGGTGCAAGTGATCCTATCAACACAAGACAGGTGCAAGTGATCCTATCAATACAGGACAGGTGCAAGTGATCCTATCAACACATGACAGGTGCAAGTGATCCTATCAACACATGACAAATGCAAGTGGTCATATCAACACAGGACAGGTGCAAGTGATCCTATCAACACAGGACAGGTGCAAGTGATCCTATCAACACATGACAGGTGCAAGTGATCCTATCAACACAGGACAGGTGCAAGTGATCCTATCAACACATGACAGGTGCAAGTGATCATATCAAAACATGACAGGTACCAGTGATCCTATCAACACACGACAGGTGCAAGTGATCCTATCAACACATGACAAATGCAAGTGGTCCTATCAACACAGGACAGGTGCAAGTGATCCTATCAACACAGGACAGGTGCAAGTGATCCTATCAACACAGGACAGGTGCAAGTGATCCTATCAACACAAGACAGGTGCAAGTGATCCTACCAACACAGGACAGGTGCAAGTGATCCTATCAACACATGACAGGTGCAAGTGATCCTATCAACACACGACAGGTGCAAGTGATCCTATCAATACAGGACAGGTGCAAGTGATCCTATCAACACAGGACAGGTGCAAGTGATCCTATCAACACAGGACAGGTGCAAGTGATCCTATCAACACAGGACAGGTGCAAGTGATCCTATCAACACAGGACAGGTGCAAGTGATCCTATCAACACAGGACAGGTGCAAGTGATCCTATCAACACAGGACAGGTGCAAGTGATCCTATCAACACAGGACAGGTGCAAGTGATCCTATCAACACAGGACAGGTGCAAGTGATCCTATCAACACAGGACAGGTGCAAATGATCCTATCAACACATGACAGGTGCAAGTGATCCTATCAACACGTGACAGGTGGAAGTGATCACATCAACACAGGACAGGTGCAAGTGATCCTATCAACACATGACAGGTGCAAGTGATCCTATCAACTCAAGTCAGGTGCAAGTGGTCCTATCAACACAAGACAGATGCAAGTGATCCTATCAATACAGGACAGGTCCAAGTGATCCTATCAACACATGACAGGTGCAAGTGATCCTATCAATACAGGACAGGTGCAAGTGATCCTATCAACACATGACAGGTGCAAGTGATCCTATCAACTCAAGACATGTGCAAGTGATCCTATCAACACATGACAGGTGCAAGTGATCCTATCAACTCAAGACATGTGCAAGTGATCCTATCAACACAAGACAGGTGCAAGTGATCCTATCAACACAGGACAGGTGCAAGTGATCCTATCAATACATGACAGGTGCAAGTGATCCTATCAACACAGGACAGGTGCAAGTAATCCTATGAACACAGGACAGGTGCAAGTGATCCTATCAACACAGGACAGGTGCAAGTGATCCTATACACATGACAGGTGCAAGTGATCCTATAAACACAGGACAGATGCAAGTGATCCTATCAATACAGGACAGGTGCAAGTGATCCTATCAACACAAGACAGGTGCAAGTGATCCTATCAATACAGGACACGTGCAAGTGATCCTATCAACACATGACAGGTGCAAGTGATCCTATCAATACAGGACAGGTTGCAAGTGATCCTATCAACACATTACAGGTGCAAGTGATCCTATCAACACAGGACAGGTGCAAGTGATCCTATCAACACATGACAGGTGCAAATGATCCTATCAACACATGACAGGTGCAAGTGATCCTATCAACACATGACAGGTGCCAGTGATCCTATCAACACATGACAGGTGCAAGTGATCATATCAAAACATGACAGGTACCAGTGATCCTATCAACACACGACAGGTGCAAGTGATCCTATCAACACAAGACAGATGCAAGTGATCCTATCAACACATGACAGGTGCAAGTGATCCTATCAATACAGGACAGGTGCAAGTGATCCTATCAATACAGGACAGGTGCAAGTGATCCTATCAATACAGGACCGGTGCAAGTGATCCTATCAATACAGGACAGGTGCAAGTGATCCTATCAACACAGGACAGGTGCAAGTGATCCTATCAATACAGGACAGGTGCAAGTGATCCTTTCAACACGTGACAGGTGGAAGAGATACTGTCAACATGTGACATCAACATCTTTGTATTGATGTTTACTGGAAACTGTGAAGTCTTATCGGTGATTCTGTGACGGACGCTCGGAACGCCCATGTCATTTAGTGGCCAATGGGAGCAGACAGGTCCTCTGGAGCTCGGACGTCAACTTGATGAGAAAAATGACCATGGGTCAGCGATGATGATAAACATTAGAGCTTGGGCCATTGTAGGGGGTATTAATGGGAGTTCGGAGACGGATTCTACACGTTGTCAGCAGGAGTCTTTTCAATGATGGGCGATACTACTAGTCAACGATGGGCGATACTGCTAGTCAACGATGGGCGATACTACTAGTCAAGGATGGGAGACTCTATTAGTAATTAATGGGATATTTTACTATTAATTAATGGGATACTTTAATATTAATTGATGGGAGACTTTACTATTAATTGATGGGAGACTTTACTATTAATTGATTGTATATTTTACTATTAATTGAATGTAGATTCTGTTAGCAAATGATGGGAGATTGGGGTGGGCTAAGCTAGAAATTTATTGAGTAGTTTATTGAATAGAACTGGCCATTAACCGGAATACGCCCTCCCCAACAAAACCTCTTTTCCATTCCCAGCTGACGGTCATACGATATTTATATCTGGACTCCATTTTGGTCTGACTGTCGTCAACAATCAACGAGTTGGCGCTCCAAGGATGTTTTGACAGCTGGATGAAGGGTCGGGCATGAGGAGATGACGAGGGTCTGAAAGAAGGGGCGTACGACCAGAAGATTAGTGAAATTCCCCGCTGATGTTTTCGGAGGCGCCCTAGGTATTAGACTGTAGATTTCACGGGGCGTCGATTCGATTAGAGCACTTTGCTACGCCTGTGTGGTTTCAGTATGTTCACACAACCGTGACTTAATTGAACGCATGTAGGTAAAGCCCTTAAAACCTGTGAATGGCCTGGATGCTCCAGCAGAGAGAAGTCATTGTTCGAGGTCTCTCCAGCTCTGAGTTGTTCATTTCATAGATTGAATGGCTTAATGTTTAATTGAAAGTGTAAAATGAGTTTGGCTTAACGGGAGGAATAGTTTTTGCCGTTGGATTAAAGGAATGTTAGAAATGGGCTGGTTGGACAGTTGCAAATTCTAATCCAAAGAGTTATCTTAGAGTGTGACTTCATTCAAAAAAAAATTTCAAGTTCATCTCAGAAAAATTCTTACATTGTTTAAAACGTCTCTTTAAAACTTTTCTATCGCCCTAAATCCTAAGTTGTCTGGACGCATGACGTGTGCCCTTATCTTTTAAACCTATGGGAGGTTTTAAAAACCTCTCTAAACGCCATCTAGTGAGGGAGGAAGTGGCCCTAACAACGCCATCTAGCGTGGGAGGAAGTGGCTCTGACAACGCCATCTAGCGTGAGAGCAAGTAGCTCTGACAACGCCATCTAGCGTGGGAGGAAGTAGCTCTGACAACGCCATCTAGCGTGGGAGGAAGTAGCTCTGACAACGCCATCTAGCGTGGGAGCAAGTAGCTCTGACAACGCCATCTAGCGTGGGAGGAAGTAGCTCTGACAACGCCATCTAGCGTGGGAGCAAGTAGCTCTGACAACGCCATCTAGCGTGGGAGGAAGTAGCTCTGACAACGCCATCTAGCGTGGGAGCAAGTAGCTCTGACAACGCCATCTAGCGTGGGAGCAAGTAGCTCTGACAACGCCATCTAGCGTGGGAGGAAGTAGCTCTGACAACGCCATCTAGCGTGGGAGCAAGTAGCTCTGACAACGCCATCTAGCGTGGGAGCAAGTAGCTCTGACAACGCCATCTAGCGTGGGAGGAAGTAGCTCTGACAACGCCATCTAGCGTGGGAGCAAGTAGCTCTGACAACGCCATCTAGCGTGGGAGCAAGTAGCTCTGACAACGCCATCTAGCGTGGGAGGAAGTAGCTCTGACAACGCCATCTAGCGTGGGAGCAAGTAGCTCTGACAACGCCATCTAGCGTGGGAGGAAGTAGCTCTGACAACGCCATCTAGCGTGGGAGGAAGTGGCTCTGACAACGCCATCTAGCGTGGGAGGAAGTGGCTCTGACAACGCCATCTAGCGTGGGAGGAAGTGGCTCTGACAACGCCATCTAGCGTGGGAGGAAGTGTCTCTAACAACGCCATCTAGCGTAGGGGGAAATGCTCTGACAACGCCATCTAGCGTGGGAGGAAGTGGCTCTGACAACGCCATCTAGCGTGGGAGGAAGTGGCTCTGACAACGCCATCTAGCGTGGGAGGAAGTGTCTCTAACAACGCCATCTAGCGTAGGGGGAAATGCTCTGACAACGCCATCTAGCGTGGGAGGAAGTGGCTCTGACAACGCCATCTAGCGTGGGAGGAAGTGGCTCTGACAACGCCATCTAGCGTGGGAGGAAGTGGCTCTAACACAAAAAATCAAACTGCATGACATGTCCATATCTCCCGACAAGCAAACATAGACTAAACACTAGACCAACATTTGACACATCACACGACAAGCAAACATAGACTAAACACTAGACCAGCATTTGCCAGCCTCACAAAAGTGAAATCAGGATGAATCGTTGAAATAATGATCTCTAGCCAACGAAAAAAAGAGACATTTTCAAAATGAACTTTAGATAAACACTTCAACTACGATTTATTGTAGACCAAACAACTTTCGCTGGCATTAGACCGCAATGGGCTGTTTGGCAGTTCCACTTGTTTTATGCAACTCATGTGTCCTAGAACAGTTACCGTTTGGCTCAATAGACATTTACCGTCTGTTTTCAAGGACATCTACCATCTGCGGCTATGGATGCCTGGACATGTACTTTCTGGGTTTGTGGACATTTATTACCTGCTGTCCATGGGCATATACCGTCTCAGTCTATAGGTATTGATTGTGAAGTTTAAGAAAAAGCTGAATTTGTTCCGTAAAATCCTAGGCAGAGGTGTCAATAAATACAATTTTAATCCATGTTTTTTATTTGCGGTGTCTAATGAGAGTGAGACTTCAGGGAGAAGCGCGAACCTTTCAACCGGAAGTGATCATTGAAGAAAGTGTTCGGCGTGAGGGCGAGCCACCATGATTCACCCTAATCTAAACCAGCCCCTATCCACGTCTTGAGAACACCATGTATTGCGTCATTGCATCACGAAATGGCCGAAATTCTCCGCTCCAGATAACACGGGATTTATCACGACGTCACCAACATGACCGGTGGGAGGCGCTCAGGTCTGTCCAGGAGCAGCTAACTGCGTTCGTCGTCTTGCCGAAACACGTGGATTAATCCCCCTTATGGCCTTGTTTTCCGTCACGAGTATTAAGGGCTTCTCGAGGGCTGAGCCTCGTTTTCGTAACACATGACTTCCAAATTGAAAACGACTTGTCTATAATGGGCATTCCGAGACGAGTGCCGATCGCATTAGGTCTTACAATGGAACAGATTAGGCCGTGATTCAAAGTTAATCATTGGGTTTCTGTTATTTTGGGAGTTTGGCCGTGCTGACAAAGGCCAACTGGCCGCTGGGCAGTGTTGACGGAGTGGCGACCGCTGTGTTTATGGGATCAAGGTGGCCCAGTGCCACGCCAGGGTTTGGGTGGTCCGGTGACAGCACTGTCACGTGACTATAGACAGGCTTAGCCACCGGGGCACAAGGAATTGTGGGTAGAGATTATTGGTCTCCGTACAGCGACGTGCATTCCGTCAGTGGATTGTACAACGGAAAGGGAGGTAAGGTGCCAAGAGTGTGGCAAGGGAGGTAAGGTGCCAAGGGTGTGGCAAGGGAGAGAACAGAATCAGATGGTTGACCCACGTAATATTTAATGTTTGGGCGTAGACATTTTGGAAAGTGGACAATGGTTATCACCCCTTCAAATCTCCCGACTATCAACGCCCCATCGAGGGGTGGGTGGGGGAGGGGCTAATGGACACCCACACCTCTAAAAATTAAATTAAAGTCGAATTTCGTACGCTTAACACCTGCTTATTTCTATCCCCTAAAAAAATATAAATAAATAATGTTTTAATATGTTGACATTTCAGGTAAGATTGTAAAGCCATCTTGTAATGGCATCAAGTATCTCAGCTTTTTATATGTTGACATTTCATATAAGATTGTTAACATATCTTTTAATGACGTCAAGTATGTCAGCTTGTAATATGTTGACATGTCATGTAAGATTGTACAGATTTTGTTGTAATGCCATCAAGTACATAGTTGATGTCATGCTTGGGACTACATTCCAATAGAACGTGTAGAGTTGTCGAGATGACATCTTCCCACAATGTAGTCAACTGTGAATATTTTTAATATGCTTCTCTTGTGATCTAATAAACGTGGCGTGCGTGTCCAGAATCCTATCCCCACCCCCCCACCCCCCCCCCCCCCCCCCCACCA
>CAXITT010000048.1:1172972-1193108 GCA_964033795.1 Lymnaea stagnalis | reverse complement strand
CTCTGTCTCTCTCTCTTTCTTCTCTGTCTCTCTCTCTCTCTCTCTCTCTCTCTCTCTCTCTCCCTCTCTCTCTCACTCCCTCTCCTTCTCTCTCTTTCTCTCTCACTCTCTCTTTTTCTCTTTTTGTGTTTCTCTCTCTCTCTCTCTCTCTCTCTCTCTCTCTCTCTCTCTCTCTATCCCTCTTTCTTTCTCCCCTCTCTGTTACTGCTTTCACTCTACTCTTTTTTTTTTCTCTTTCAAAATCATCATTCCCAGTAAATTACTTCCACTTTTGAGCGCCCCCCTCTCAACTCTCCAATGCCTGCACCCCTACCCTACTGTATGACACCCTCACACTTAACCTACTGTATGACACCCTCACCCCCACCCCACTACGGATTATGAGACAGACTTAAAATACCCCCCCCCCCCAATGCACAGTCCATGTTGTGAGATTCCAAGAGAAGCCTTTAGACTTGAACCCACCCCGCTCCCCGCCTTAATAGAAAGTGTTCATAACCGTCGGCCTGGAGCTGACACCTTAAGCGTTTCTGGAACTCGGTGGGCTTCCTCAAAAATTGCCGCCGCGGACCCCACCAGGCTTCAACAATTTAACAAACGAAATTGGTTTAACCGTTTAGAACGGTGATTACAGTACCCCACCCACCCCCACCACCACCACCACCCAGCACCCAGCACCCCACCCTTTCCCTCTTGTCAAAACGAATTTGTATTTTTTTATTTGTAAATACGCCCCACCCCCAACCCCACGCCCCGACCCCCAACCCCACGCCCAGACCCCCAAAGACGCCACTGGGTCATACCTTAAGCTGGATTGTTAAATGCCGCGAGCAAAGTTTGTCTGGGAATTCCCTCAAAAACTCTTTCTTTGTATTCGCAACCCCTCCCCCCCCCCCCCCCTTTTCTTTGTATTCGCACCCCCCCCCCCCCCTCCCCCCTTTCTTTTTTCCCCGACATGGGAAGTTATTCAGCGCTTGTTTTCTAAAGTTACGAATATTATATGATGAGTTATGACTATCTAGACCAACTGTTCATCTGTTATGATGAGTTATGACAATATGGACCAGCTGTTCATCTGTTATGATGAGTTATGACAATATGGACCAGCTGTTCATCTGTTATGATGAGTTATCACTATCTGGACCAATTGTTCATCTGTTATGATGAGTTATCACTATCTGGACCAATTGTTCATCTGTTATGATGAGTTATCACTATCTGGGCCAGCTGTTCATCTGTTATGATAAGTTATGACTATATGGACAAGCTGTTCATCTGATATGATGAGTTATGACTATATGGACCAGCTGTTCATCTGTTATAATAAGTTATGACTATATGGACAAGCTGTTTATCTGATATGATGAGTTATGACTATATGTACCAGCTGTTCATCTGTTATGATAAGTTATCACTATTTGCACCAGCTGTTCATCTGATATGATGAGTTATGACTATATAGACCAGCTGTTCATCTGATATGATGAGTTATGACTATATGGACCAGCTGTTCATCTGATATGATGAGTTATGACTATATGTACCAGCTGTTCATCTGTTATGATAAGTTATCACTATCTGGACCAATTGTTCATCTGTTATGATGAGTTATGACTATCTGGACCAGCTGTTCATCTGTTATGATGAGTTATGACTATCTGGACCAGCTGTACATCTGTTATGATGAGTTATGACAATATGGACCAGCTGTTCATCTGTTATGATGAGTTATCACTATCTGGACCAATTGTTCATCTGTTATGACGAGTTATCACTATCTGGACCAGCTGTTCATCTGATATGATGAGTTATGACTATATAGACCAGCTGTTCATCTGATATGATGAGTTATGACTACATGGACCAGCTGTTCATCTGATATGATGAGTTATGACTATATGTACCAGCTGTTCATCTGTTATGATAAGTTATCACTATTTGCACCAGCTGTTCATCTGATATGATGAGTTATGACTACATGGACCAGCTGTTCATCTGATATGATGAGTTATGACTATATGTACCAGCTGTTCATCTGTTATGATAAGTTATCACTATTTGCACCAGCTGTTCATCTGTTATGATGAGTTTTCACTATCAGGACCAGCTGTTCATCTGTTATAATGAGTTATCACTATCTGGGCCAGCTGTTAATATGTTGTGGCTATTTAGAGAATGCAGAAACTGTTACTGAGCTGAGGCATGCACGAATAAAAAAAATAAAAAAAATTTTAAATAGTCCTGGCTTATTTCATTCAAAAATTCAAAGTATTTATTCGTAAATTTCAAGTGTTTTGTGTCAACAACCACAAGTCACTTTCGCTTTCATTATAGATCAATATATAAATAATCTGAAAGCGTGGGCAGGGGAGGGAAAGGGGAGGGTGTACAGATAATCTCAATCTCCTATTGATTTGTTTTCATTGGTTGGAGCGAAAAAAAGAAAGAATATGAATTCATAATATTTAAGATAAGAAAGAAAGACAGAAGGAAAGAAAGAACGAAAGAAAACAAGAAAGAAAAGAAAGAAAGAAAGGAAAGAAAGGAAAGAAAGAAAGAAAGAAAGAAAGAAAGAAAGAAAGGAAAGAAAGGAAAGAAAGAAAGAAAGAAAGGAAAGAAAGGAAAGAAAGGAAAGAAAGGAAAGAAAGGAAAGAAAGGAAAGAAAGGAAAGAAAGAAAGGAAAGAAAGAAAGGAAAGAAAGGAAAGAAAGGTAAGAAAGGAAATAAAGGAAAGAAAGGAAAGAAAGGAAAGAAAGGAAAGAAAGAAAGGAAAGAAAGAAAAGAAAGGAAAGAAAGGAAAGAAAGAAAGGAAAGAAAGGAAAGAAAGAAAGGAAAGAAAGGAAAGAAAGGAAAGAAAGGAAAGAAAGGAAAGAAAGGAAAGAAAGGAAAGAAAGGAAAGAAAGGAAAGAAAGGAAAGAAAGAAAGGAAAGAAAGAAAAGAAAGAAAAGAAAGGAAAGAAAGGAAAGAAAGGAAAGAAAGAAAGGAAAGAAAGGAAAGAAAGGAAAGAAAGGAAAGAAAGGAAAGAAAGGAAAGAAAGGAAAGAAAGGAAAGAAAGGAAAGAAAGGAAAGAAAGGAAAGAAAGAAAGAAAGTATAAAGCATACAGCATTAAGCATAGTCATGAAGTATAAAGCATAAGTCATAAAGTATAAAGCATAATTCATAAAGTATAAGCATAAGTCATAAAGTATAGAGCAGAAGTCAACAATTATGAAGCATAAGTCATAAAGTATAAATCATAAGTCATAAAGTATGAAGCATAGTCATAAAGCATAAAGCATAAGTCATACAGTATAAAAAAGCATAAGTCATAAAGTATCCGAAATAAATAAGTCGTCCAGTAAGGAGAAAGAGAACATGTGAAGACTTAAGGTCATAAATGGCCCTAAGTGACTTGTGGTCAGTCTAAGTGACTTGTGGTCACCTTAAAAGTTTTTATTAGAAACCAGGGACCAGTGAACTTCCCTAGCCGTAAATCGGATGATCGAAAATAAGTTTCGTGATCTGACGGATAACCGATGTTAGTACTAGCGCCATCTGTTGACGCGCCATTGACCATAAGTTTTTTCTCTGCGGCCTTATTTAAAGATCAAAGCCGGGAGCCGAAGCAGTACAATGGAGTACGGGCCATTAGGTCTACTGACTGGTCGCCAACAATCGCCGTCTTCAATACCCCAGGTTGACGAGGAAGGCGTGACGTAGACAACTGGAGTGTTCGCACGATCTCCGTGGACGGTCGGAGCTGTACCCGGAAGTGCGCGGCAAACGGACCCGCCAGATCACAGGAATGTGGCCAGATTTCTCAACACCTACTGAGTAAACGTATTGGACGAATGTGTTATAAGTTTGCGTTAATCCAGCTCAATCAACTTTAGGTGTCAGGTGATGTGATGTTGAAATGGGATTGGATCAACCCGTCGGCACGTCGAACTTCACCAAGGTTAGACAATTTGGCCTTCAGGTCTTCTAATTTAAAGATTCTGCTTGATTACCACTCCGATATCGGCCAGGAAGTGATGCAATCAACTGTTGATTCGTGAAGTGATACAAACAATCAACCGCTGATTCAGGAAGGGATACAATCAACCGTTGATTCAGTTACCAAAACATTGAATACAAATTTGACTCATGTATTCAAAAAAACTGATAGACCCTACTTGAAAGTCATTGTATCATGTCTATGGCCTGAGATTGAGTTGTTATCATTGTATCATGTGTATGGCCTGAGATTGAGTGGTTATCATTGTATCATGTGTATGGCCTGAGATTGAGTGATTATCATTGTATCATGTGTATGGCCTGAGATTGAGTGGTTATCATTGTATCATGTGTATGGCCTGAGATTGGGTGGTTATCATTGTATCATGTGTATGGCCTGGGATTGAGTGGTTATCATTGTATCATGTGTATGGCCTGAGATTGAGTGGTTATCATTGTATCATTTGTATGGCCTGAGATTGAGTGGTTATCATTGTATCATGTGTATGGCCTGAGATTGAGTGGTTATCATTGTATCATGTGTATGGCCTGAGATTGAGTGGTTATCATTGTATCATGTGTATGGCCTGAGATTGAGTGGTTATCATTGTATCATGTGTATGGCCTGAGATTGAGTGGTTATCATTGTATCATGTGTATGGCCTGAGATTGAGTGGTTATCATTGTATCATGTGTATGGCCTGAGATTGAGTGGTTATCATTGTATCATGTGTATGGCCTGAGATTGAGTGGTTATCATTGTATCATGTGTATGGCCTGAGATTGAGTGGTTATCATTGTATCATGTGTATGGCCTGAGATTGAGTGGTTATCATTGTTTTCAATATTAAGACTTGATTCTTTGACTGATTCGAACAAACGGAAACGTGTATCCGTCACATTTGAAAACTTCATGTTCACCATCACAGCTCAAAATGATCCAGTTATGACTGTATGGCTGTAATGTATGGCTGTAATGTATGGCTGTAATGTATGGCTGTAATGTATGGCTGTAATGTATGGCTGTAATGTATGGCTGTAATGTATGGCTGTAATGTATGGCTGTAATGTATGGCTGTAATGTATGGCTGTAATGTATGGCTGTAATGTATGGCTGTAATGTATGGCTGTAATGTATGGCTGTAATGTATGGCTGTAATGTATGGCTGTAATGTATGGCTGTAATGTATGGCTGTAATGTATGGCTGTCATGCTGAGTTGACCAGCGCGCATAACAAAGTTCCCGATAACTGCGCTCAATGAGACTCTTACAAATTCCGGAAGTGCGTTTGGTGCGTAATGTTTTCTTTTGGTTTACGGAAATAGTCTCAATTTAAATAAGGTGTTGTAAATCTGCGATGTAAAAGACGGTGGGACATTATGAAAGTAATACAGCCCAGGGGCGTGGAAATAAAAAGTGCGGTGGCGTAACTAGGGTGGGGGAGGGTGGAAGCACTTACTGGGATTCTTATAAAGTGCGTTACTTGAATGAATGTTTAGTCAAGTAACTTTAGTAGATGGGCAGTTCATGCATTGCCACCGCCATTGGTTGGCTGGCCATTGGTTGGCTGGTCATTGGTTGGCTGGTCATTGGTTGGCTGGTCATTGGTTGGCTGGTCATTGGTTGGCTGGTCATTTCAAATATTCCATAAACTCAGGGTCACTAAAAATGATTACAATGACAAATTTAAACACGGAAAAAATTCTAAAGCAAGTATTTTTTTTGAAATCATTGGTCAAACCTTGCAAAAATGATATTTTTAACGACTAACTGCTCCCAGTCATTCGTCATATCCGGCTAAGACAAGTGCTGCTATTAATAGTGTCGGGGGTGAGTCTCTAAACTGAGTGCAAGTTAACAAAAATCATCATAAAATGGATAGTTAACCATAATGGCTCGCGAGGTGCGTGCTGTTAACCACAGACCGAACTTTATGGCGAGTAGCAGGCCCTCACTCTCGTCATAACGAGATTTTAATGGACGCCACCACGAGAGATGCCGAGATGGGAAGACTCACTTTCACGCTCGAGATGCGGGTCCTCTCAGAAATCACCGCCGCCATCTTGCTTTTATCTATTGGTCACACATTGGTCACACTGCGCCTGATTGGGTTGGGAGCATCACTTTTGGCCAGATATTTCCGTTTTCCATCTGCCGACCGTCCGGTACGGAGGCAACGCGTTGAGTCAAATAATGACGTCATTTCCTGTCCCTAGGAGTCGGAGTTGAGTCGAAATAGGAATTCCAAATAGTCAGCGAAAAGGATTTAACCTTTGAATGGCAATAAATGCCATAGTTGAAATTGTGTAAATGTGTTCAGTTGTGTACATGTGGTCAGTTGTATACATGTGGTCAGTTGTGTACATTTGGCCAGTTGTGTACATGTGGTCAGTTGTATACATGTGGTCAGTTGTGTACGTGTGGTTAGTTGCGTACGTGTGGTTATTTGTGTACGTGTGGTCAGTTGTGTACGCGTTGTTATTTGTGTACGTGTGGTCAGTTGTGTACATGTGGTCAGTTATGTACTTGTGGTTAGTTGAGTATGTGTGGTCAGATGTATACATTTTGTCAATTGTGTAAAGATAGTTTTTTGTTTAAAAGTAATTTATTTGTTTACATACAGTCTGGGGTGTACAAAAAAGTAGTCAGTTGTGTACATACAGTCTGGGGTGTACATAAAGTGGTAGCCAAGTCAACTATTACTTCTACAGGTTTAACGTCAGAGATTTTCCTACATCCGGTACAATCCATGATGGCGGAAATGAAATCTTCTCCGAGCATGCGCACCAAGATTGCGGAAACGTCCTAACTGACGCCCCCCCTCCCCACGCCCACGGTGTCACGTGATTAGCCCATCACACCGTCAATTTGTCTACTTGTTGGCCAATAACAATTATCTATTTTCCAGGCGGCCCGGGGAGAAGTCGATCCCAAACGGTTGGCGGAAACAACCAAATGACGTCATTGTTCATTGATGATTTATTTGACGGCCTGGCAGCGGCCCATTGTGTCTGCTGTAACAGATACGTCTTCAAGGGGGCAGACTTTCGGGGCAGACTTTTGCTTTAGTTATTGATTTCAGTCACATCTCCATCGTGGTCCCTGATAAGATCCGCGTGTCACGTGATCAATGGGTTTTCTTTCAGCGGTCTTGTGCCTTGGGGGGAAAAAACAAAGTTTTATTGTGACTGTAATTAAGTGCTAGTTTGTGGTAGATAGATCGTTTTTAAACACTTACCACACATCTGAGCATTTGCCACACATGTAAACAGTGCCACACATTGAAACACTTGCAATGCACTTGCCACGCATTAAAGCTCTTGCCACACATGCTACACATTGAAACAATTGCCTCACATTTAAACATTTGCCATACATATAAAAACTTGCTACACATTTAAGCACTTGCCATACATTTAAACACTTGCCATACATGCCACACATTAAAAAAAAATTGCTACACATTTTAACACTTGCCATACATGCCAAACATTTAAACACTTGCTATATTTTTAAACTTTTGCTACACATTTAAACACTTGCCATACATTGCACACATTTAAACACTTGCTACACATTTTAACACTTGCCATAAATTTAAACACTTTCAACACATTTAAACAATTGCAACATATTTAAACATGTGTCATACATTAAACACTTTCAACACATTTAAACACTTGCAACACATTTGAACACTTGGATGGGTGTGTGTGGCTGTGGATGTGTCTGAGTGTGGATGAATGGTTGTGTCTGAGTGTGTGTGGCTGTGTGTGGGTGTGTGTGGCTGTGTGTGGCTGTGTGTGGCTGTGGGTGGCTGTGTGTGGCTGTGGGTGGCTGTGTGTGGCTGTGTGTGGCTGTGGGTGGCTGTGGGTGGCTGTGTGTGGCTGTGGGTGTGTGTGTGTGGGTGGGTGTGTGTGTGTGTGTGGGTGTGGGTGTGTGTGTGTGGGGGTGTGTGTGTGTGTGTGTGGGTGTGTGTGTGTGTGTGGCTGTGTGTGGCTGTGGGTGGCTGTGTGTGGCTGTGGGTGTGTGTTTGTTTAGTTGTGGGTTCTGTTTGGCAGACCAGATGAGTCAATATGTTGTAAGCAATAAATTAAAAGTACACAACTGTAATAAGGTCAGACAGGTTCAAGACAGGAACTACTCAAATGTAACAGTTGCCATCAGCTGCAAGTATGATTACCGACATCAGCTGCAAGTATGACTACTGACATCAGCTGCAAGTATGATAACCGACATCAGCTGCAAGTATGACTACCGACATCAGCTGCAAGTATGATTACAGCTGCAAGTATGATTACAGCTGCAAGTATGTTTACCGACATCAACACGTAGCATTACCGTACTGACGTCAGGTAAACCTTTTATTTATTGTGGTGGCGCTACTTAAATTGATAAGTTTAAAAAACTAAAAGTACCTGAAAGAATGTAATTATGTAATGAACACGGCGGTAGATCACGACTCCATTGCCAACACTGTCCTGGACCAACACGCATGAGATCACTCCTCCATTGCCAACACTGTCCTGGACCAACACGGCGTGAGATCACTCCTCCGTTGCCAACACTGTCCTGGACCAACACGGCGTGAGATCACTCCTCCATTGCCAACACTGTCCTGGACCAACACGGCGTGAGATCACTCCTCCATTGCCAGCACTGTCCTGGACCAACACGACATGAGATCACTCCTCCATTGCCAACACTGTCCTGGACCAACACGGCGTGAGATCACTCCTCCGTTGCCAACACTGTTCTGGACCAACACGGCGTGAGATCACTCGTCCATTGCCAAGACAGTTTTGGAGCAACACGGTTTGAGATCACTCGTCCATTGCCAAGACAGTTTTGGAGCAACACGGCTTGAGATCACTCGTCCATTGCCAAGACAGTTTTGGAGCAACACGGCTAGAGATCACTCGTCCATTGCCAAGACAGTTTTGGAGCAACACGGCTTGAGATCACTCCTCCATTGCCAAGACAGTTTTGGACCAACACGGCGTGAGATCACTCGTCCATTGCCAAGACAGTTTTGGACCAACACGGCGTGAGATCACTCGTCCATTGCCAAGACAGTTTTGGAGCAACACGGCTTGAGATCACTCGTCCATTGCCAAGACAGTTTTGGAGCAACACGGCTAGAGATCACTCGTCCATTGCCAAGACAGTTTTGGAGCAACACGGCTTGAGATCACTCGTCCATTGCCAAGACAGTTTTGGACCAACACGGCGTGAGATCACTCGTCCATTGCCAAGACAGTTTTGGACCAACACGGCGTGAGATCACTCGTCCATTGCCAAGACAGTTTTGGACCAACACGGCGTGAGATCACTCGTCCATTGCCAACACTGTCCTGGACCAACACGGCGTGAGATCACTCGTCCATTGCCAAAACTGTCCTGGACCAACACGGCGTGAGATCACTCCTCCATTGCCAACACGGTTTTGGAGCTAACTTAAATGTCTTAACAGGCGCACAGCTGAAAATGACCAAGTTTAGGCTTGATCTGTTTGGAAAAGGGGGGGGGGGAGTAGGGGTAAATGCCTAAAAAACAAAATGGAGTCACGATTTTTTTCCCAGTATTGCCTAACAGTGACGCATTCACCGATACTTTTGTCCCTGTATCATCAGTGACGCATCCACAATACTTTTGTCCCTGTACCAGCAGTGACTCATCCACAATACTTTTGTCCCTGTACCAGCAGTGACGCATACACCAATACTTTTGTCCCTGTACCAGCAGGGACGCATCCACCAATATTTTTGTCCCTGTACCAGCAGTGACGCATCCACCAATATTTTTGTCCCTGTACCAGCAGTGACGCATCCACCGATAATTTTGTCCCTTTACCATCAGTGACGCATCCACAATACTTTTGTCCCTGTACCAGCAGTGACGCATCCACCAATATTTTTGTCCCTGTACCAGCAGTGACGCATCCACAATACTTATGTCCCTGTACCAGCAGTGACGCATCCACCAATAATTTTGTCCCTTTACCATCAGTGACGCATCCACAATACTTTTGTCCCTGTACCAGCAGTGACGCATCCACCAATACTTTTGTCCCTGTATCAGCAGTGACGCATCCACTGATATTTTTTCTCTGCAGGAGGCCGTGTCTTTGAGAGAAGCGGAAGTGAAACCCGAGCAGGTGTCCGTGTCTCTATCGGGTGGTACAGGGGATGTGGACCTGGGACATGCGCCTGACGTCACTGTCGTCGAAATGGTGGCAAAACTAGTGTTGGGTGGCGCCGAAAATCGACTCCTTAACACAATATCGTCACGGTTATGTAATCGAATCCGCCCATCATTCGTTGGTGTGGCGGCCCCGTGGGCCGGCACCTTTAAAGCGATTTTTCAGTACCCTGTACGTGGCTCTGGGAGGTGGGGCGGAAATGTAGCGGAGGGCTGCATGTTACGGCGGCACACTACGATAACAACTTGTCATTGTCCCCCTGGATGGCCCCGGACATTAAATCCTGTATCTTTATAATTTACGACTACAAATATTTCTTTCCCTAATCCATAAAACATTTGAGTATCCATTGGCGTGGCTACTTATCCAGAACAACAACACAATACATTCTAGAGTGAAAACGGCAGAAAATATTCATCGGCTATCTGGTTCAATACAAGACTACAAAGTCGTTTTAGTAATTGTCTTCAGTGATGAATAGATACACTTCACTTTACACTATTATGTGACTGAGACACGCCTCATTGCCTTTTAGCTGTGTGTTTGGGTGAAGTTCCATAGATCAATTCTTGATTACGTCAAGGTTATTACTAAGGTACAGAATAAAGCTGGCGTGAAAAGACTGGCAAGCTCATCAAACTCAAGGGCGTGGTCATGAAAAGTTGATGAGCGGCCTTGTGTTTGGTGGGTGAGCCATGGGAGCTGGTCATTTAAAGCTATTTAAAAATACACTGCACCAATGGTCACGCTGTGAGCAGCCCCATGGTGAATGTGCATGGCACAATAGCCGTCCAGTTGCCTTGTCAGGTAAGAAAGAGAAGATCATCAAATATTCACTTTGTTTGCCACTTGACTTAATACAGATGTCACGTGATAATGTCCTCAGATTGGATTCTGCGTTTAGGCTATCACGTGATCTACAATTACACAATAAAAAGCGCCACACCCCCCTCCCCCATAATAAGAAATATTAAAAAAATATTAACAACTGTAATTTATGTTTGTAGCAGATGCTGGGAAAGAATAGAGGTCTTTGAAACTTTGGAGGCTGCTGATGGGAAGTGAGATCCGCTCTGGTGATAGTTACGATCCTATAACTTTTTAAAAATCCAGGATCCAAAATACCAAACCCCATAATCCCACATAAGGTAGCCCTGCACCCCAAACACCATAGTCCCGCATGCCGTAGCCCTACACCCCAAACGCCCATAGTCCCACATAAGGTAGCCCTGCACCCCACAGACCCAAACACCATAGTCCCACATGCCGTAGCCCTATACCCCACAGACCCACACACCATAGTCCCACATGCCGTAGCCCTGCACCCCACAGACCCACACACCATAGACCCACATGCCGTATCCCTACACCCCAAACACCCCACAGACCCACATGCCGTAGCCCTACACCCCACAGACCCACACACCATAGCCCCACATGCCGTAGCCCTGCACCCCACAGACCCACATGCCGTAGCCCCACACACCACAGTCCCACATGCCCAAGCCCCACACCCCTCCCCAGACCCCCACACCATACACCCCCCTGCCGTATCCCTCCACCCCACACACCCCACAGCCCCACATGCCGTAGCCCTACACCCCACAGACCCACACACCATAGCCCCACATGCCGTAGCCCTGCACCCTACAGACCCACATGCCGTAGCCCCACATACCATAGTCCCACATGCCGAAGCCCTACACCCCAAACACCCCACAGACCCACACACCACAGACCCACATGCCGTAGCCCTACACTCCACAGACCCACACACCATAGCCCCACCTGCCGTAGCCCTCCACCCTACAGACCCACATGCCGCAGCCTCACATACCATAGTCCAAAATGCCCTAGCCCCACGCCCCATAACCCCATAGCCCCCTCCCATCGATGCAAATATCTTCATGTCCCCGAGCGTACCAACGGATCATAAAAGCAGCGCTGTAAATGCTACGTCTCACTGACCACTCGCCGGTGGCTAGCATAATGTCCACACTGTTTCCTAATGTTATGGGACGGAGAAGAAAAGAGTACTGCTGGTCCCATCATTGTGATGGTGTCTTATTCCTGGTCCCATCATTGTGATGGTGTCTTTTGTGTCATCATCTGGTCGGTCTGTTCAAGATATAAGTCAAGTGGGTACAAATCTTGTGGGATCTGTATAATAGGCATAGAAGAACTATTTGAAGGAAGATTCTGCTGTTATCTAAAACTAAACAAATTTTGGATGATACATCCCACCCTCTTCATCACAGATACTTAGGATCGGCCCGTTCGGGACGAATTCTCTCGTTCAGAGCGAGAACTGAAAGATATAAAAAAAATTATTTTGTTCCCAAATCTGTACGAATTTACCGGCGTGCTGCCCCCAGGAGGCACACAACTAAATGAGAACTAATAAGTCCCTGAAATGACTAAGAGAGTTCACCGAATGGCTGCTATTTTTTTACCCACTGTTTAAATAATTTAATGTACATATCTCGTGCTCTGTTTCATCTATGTGCTGAAAATGCGCAATGCAATATAAAAAAATAATCTATATATTTTTGTTTGGATCAATAAAAGAATCTTATCTTCTCTTACCTCAAAAGGATAAATTGAATTACAATTCTTGCTTATAAGATTATAATATAAACCTTGTTACGTATCGTTACAAGGTTTTACAAATTTAATATGTTTAAAAGACTTGGCTCGATAGATGAACAATACGAAACAAAGGACTGAGAATCAGTCTACAACGAAGAATGCTACCAAAACTAGTGATAGTAACAATAAGCAGTTTAATTATGCTATTGAGTGGGTATGTAAAAAGAAATCAAATATACAGAAATTAAAAACTGTATTAACTTGCAGCTAAACAATGGAACAATCATAATACTAGAAAGGTACAAATATTAATACACACCCAGTGAAACATCTTTTTTTAAATCTGGTAAGTCTCGTAATGGTCTGTCGGTCACAGTCGACAGTCGTATTTATAGTGAAGGCGTCAGAACCCTACACAGCAGAAAGACAAAAGATTCCATCGCCAGAGGTTCCCCCCCCCCCCTTATGAAAACCATTCCGGAAACGTAAACAAACGTTCCCAAATCAAAGGCGGTTTGGGGGGGGGGGGAGGAGTAGCATAAAGTTAATTGATGACGTCAGTAACAAAAACAAAGAGGGGGTGCGTGCCACGGCTCGAACGAGGTTAGCACACAGGCTTTAATAATATTATCCTTTCAATAGTTCAAAGTAATTCATGTGATCTTTAAACAAAATGCTTAACATAAAAGTGAACGCGATGAGGCAAGAATGAGTTCTCACACTTAAACGGCACAAGAAACAATTCTATGACTTACTTAAGTTTGTTCCTACAATTTGTGTAGCTAAGAATGTATGTAATGCCGTTACAGGAACTGCACCAAAAAAAGGAAATGGATCAAACAAATTCTGGGAAAACCTGAAAAAAATAACGAACGTGTCGCCAGGAAGTCTTCGTCAGCGAAGAAACATCAGGGGGAAAAAAAGAATTAAATGTAAAAAAAGGGAGTTGACTGAAAAGTAGTACCCGAGAATGCAGCTAAAGAATGGTGAGGAAAATTCAGCGCCCTTGTTAACAAATGCTGACGTCACGGGTGTAAAATTCAGCTGAACGGGGCAAGTTATGTGAAACAAAAATAATTATCATAAATGAATGCCATATGTTCAATAGTGACATAGAAAACTGTGAAGTGTCAAAATATGTCATTGTATTTATGTCAAGTATAAATATTAGTTAATTATATAAGTGTCAGTTGTCAGGTCATTTAATTAAAAACATTTTAAAAAATAATTCTTTGAAAAATGCATTACCGGGATGGAGGGGATTGGGGGTAACATTTTAAAAAATAATTCTTTGAAAAATGCATTAACGGGATGGGGGGGATTGGGGGGGGGGTATAAATGTGTTAACATGGGGGTGTATACATTTGTTAAAAAGGGGGTATAAATGTGTTAACATGGGGGGTATAAATGTGTTAACATTGGGGGGGGGGTATAAATGTGTTTACAAAGTTTACAATAGTTTACAACGTTGGAAATGTTGTGTTAGTTGATAGTTGTGTCCCGTGGTACAATGGTCTTTCAAGCCAAGTTGGTGTGTGTGTGTCCTGTATTTGTGTCCTGTGAGTGTGTCCGGTGTGTGAGCGTTTTTGTTCTGTGTGTCATGTGTATGTGTGTCCTCTGTGCCCTGTGTGTGTTTCCTTGGTGTGTGTCCTCTGTGTGTCCTGTTTACACCTCCAGAAAAGTTCTCCTGTCGATACCGGTAACAATAGTGAGTCGTGCTAAAAGCTGTGTAAACAAAAACAATTGATGAACGTGTGGCTAACGTGTGGCTAATGTGTGGAAAACCACACCAGACATCTCAATTATCGTAACGGGCCTTAATTATCCAAAGTGGCACGCGCAGTCCTGGCAACCCAGCGCCCTTCCTTACAGCTTCCGGCTGTGTCCAAGCAGCAGACAAGTGGTGGACGCGTGTCTCAGCTGAAGGATTTTTTTCTTGGGCTACGCCAAACAGATGTGGTCAGGAGGCCGGCCGCTGCAACCAATTTGTTGGCCTGGACGGGGTGCGATTCTCCTTATGTCTACGTAACGATTGGGGTGATGAGCGCCTGGGAGGTAGTCGAGATAGGCGCCGCCCACTTCCGGAGATCCAAAACAAATAAAAGGCTAAGTGTGCTTAAGCCTAGGGTCTCAAACATCCAAGGGTTCTCAGAGTTTAAGAAGCCACATTTTAACAGATAAACGCGCTTTAAAAAATGTCAGAAATATTTTTTTTTTAATGATTCACCTTCAGTATTTTAGAGTACACTGCTGTGATGTTACAGGGCAAACACGGAGGCTGCAGGAAACCTCTGGGCAACCACTGAGGCTGAAGAAGACCTCTTGGAAACCATTGAGGCTGCAGGAGACCTTTGGGCAATCACTGAGGCTGCAGGAGACATCTGGGCAACCACTGAGGCTGCAGGAGACCTTTGGGCAACCACTGAGGCTGCATGAGACCTTTGGGAAACCACTGAGGCTTCAAGTTACCTCTGGGAGACCATTGAGGCCACAGGAGACCCCTGGGAAACCATTGAGGCTGCAGGAGATCTAGGATATTAAACGTGCTCACATGTTTTATGCGGAAAACAATTATCATAAAACTATTTAATTTGCTTTGAAAAGCTTTATAATAAAAACAAAAGTAGCAGGGGTCCCCTGAAGAACACTTAACGGCAGGGGATTTGAACGAAGATATTGATTAAAAGATTGCATTGGAGAAAGCACGAGAAAAGATGGCTGATTTTTGTGATAAATTATTTCACTACAGCATAGCTTGAGATTGACTTTAAAAGATACCCAACCCCCCCCCCAACCCCACCCCCACCACACTTCTCCCTACAACTACAAAAGTGAGTGGGGCGACAAAGTATGACAGTGTTGACAGAAGACAAAGAGGGAATAAGCAGAGAAGTGTCGACGCACGTCCCAAAAAGGACAACGTTGAAAGTAAGGCAGCTGAGTTGTTGACTTAGAGATAATATCTACGTTGTACTTAAAGGACTTACACAAGTTTGGCAATCTATGATAAGATTTTAGTTTCAAATACTTTCGCCTCGACGCTAAACAATAGAATATTTCATTTAACACAACACAATCGACATCAGATATACATAGTTTGTTTGTTTGTTTTGTCGCAATGTTAACCTTATTCTCATCAGCGGCTCTCAGCCTGTGGGTCGCAACTCCCTTTTTGGGGTCAAACCATCATTTCACAGGGGTCGCCTAAGACCATCGGAAAACACATATTTATGACGTAGTAACGAAAATAATTTTATGGTTGAGGGGTGACCTCAACGTGAGGAACTGTATTAAAGTGTCGCGGCATTAGGAAGGTTGAGAACCATTGGTTTACATAAACATAATATGGAAATTAAGATTCTAAAAGTCCGGCATTCTTCCATGGTGACGATGTAAATGGACTGTTAAATTAAAGATTGATGAAATAATTATTTAACACAACAGTATCTGTTTCCATTGACTGGGGCTCTTTAAACCCGAGAGTCCCCCCCCCCCCCCCCCCCCCCCTTTAAAGATTGATGAAATAATTATTTAACACAACAGTTTCTGTTTCCATTGACTGGGGCTCTTTAAACCCGAGAGTCCCCCCCCCCCCCACTCCCCTCCCAGCAGGCCCCTAATTTACCCGAACTAATCAGGTGAGAGGGAATTGTTTTATCGGCCTTTGGAAGCCATCCATTGATTCCTTCAACTGCGTCACTTGAGCTGGTGCCCCCACCCCCTATTTACGGCCAGCAGCCACCTAACAGCGCCCCTGGATTTCTCAATTTCATTTGAATGGGCATATAACGTGGGCGTAAATATTTAACCAATTTTAGAAAGACAATTGTCAACCGTGACAACCGTGACAACCGTGACAACCGTGACAACCGTGACAACCGTGAAACCCGTGAAAACCGTGAAAACCGTGAAACAGCTGTCACTGTGTGTCTATTTCTTGTCGGCATCAGGAGGAACTGTTTCTTATCAAGCTAGTGACATGTTTAAATTTCTTATAAAGCTAATGACCTGGCGTATGATAAGAAACTGTTTCCTATAAAGCTAATGGCCGTGACCCATATAAAGCTCTTAAACTGACGTGAGTGACCTGACCTATTGATTGGTAGCTGTTTTTTTACTAAGCTAATGAAGGGACTCACTGATTGGTTGAAACTGAAGGATGGAATTTGTAAAATTTTAAAACTAATTTATTTAAGGAATTTATTTCATTCATTCAGAAAACGATGACGTCAGATTGCATGATATCAGATGGCATGACATCATATTGCATGACGTCAGATCGCCACATTGTTGAACATGCGCTATCACCGCCGTCCGTGTGCTACGGAATTAATGTCAGAATGACCTGACCGCAGCCAGTAGAGACCCATGATGGCAGTAGTGACCAATGGTCACCGACATAATTGAATCATTACAAACAAGTTGCTCTTGAACCACACGCTTGAAACACTCTCACTCCTATAGTCAATCTCGTTCTCAGTTATGCCCCCCCCCCCTCTTTTTTTTTCTTCCCATTTTCCACAAATACCCAGTTAAAAGCATGTCATACTCACTCAATTATCTCCCTTTTCCCCCCATGTACCGTTTCTTTATTCAATCCCTTATCGCCCCGCTAATCGAAAATCTTACAGACCCAATCTCTAAGGCAAATTCTTCAAGACATGAAATCAGTCTTATTGATGTTTGTCATTGACTCCAAACACAACAGTTTCCCCCGTGTGGATGTTGTGTGTGTGTGTGTGTCCCACCCCTCCTCCAAACGGCTACCAACGACCGCAGCTTTGGGGGCCGTTCACAGCCGCGCGGCAGCTTGCCACCTTGCCAACCCCGGCGTCCATTGTTCCGAGGGCCGGACTCGGTCCATTGTTCCGAGGGCCGGACTCGGTCCATTGTTCCGAGGGCCGGACTCGCTAACGTATCTAAGCACAGAGTCAACTTCTCCAGGCGCAGATGCCACTTCATGTCGCTGCCTAGCTCGTGAAGGCTGTGCGTGGCACCCCAGTTCCGGGACGAAAGCGACAAGGATCGCCATGGTAACGCTGGACTATGACGTAGAGACTTTTCAAATGAGAGAAAAAAAGGCCCTAAACTTTAAGCCCATTTATAAATCAAGTTTAACATTAATATAAAGATGATTACGTTGTTTTCAAAGTTGAACCCTAGACAAAGTTGAACCCTAGACAAAGTTGAACCCTAGACAAAGTTGAACCCTAGACAAAGTTGAAACCTAGACAAAGTTAAACCCTAGACAAAGTTGAACCCTAGACAAAGTTGAACCCTAGACTAAATCGAACCGTAGACAAAGTTGAACCCTAGACAAAGTTGCACCCTAGACAAAGTGTAACCTTAGACAAAGATGAACCCTAGACAAAGTTAAACCCTAGACAAAGTTGAACCTAGACAAAGCTGAACCTTAGACGACAAAGTTGAACCTAGACAAAGTTGAACCCTAGACAAATTTGAACCCTAGACAAAGTTGAACCCTAGACAAAGTTGAACCCTAGACTAAGTTGAACCCCTAGACAAAGTTGAACCTTAGACAAAGATGAACCCTAGACAAAGTTAAACCCTAGACAAAGTTGAACCTAGACAAAGCTGAACCTTAGACGAAGTTATTCCTAGACAAAGTTGAACCCTAGACAAAGTTGAACCCTAGACTAAGTTGAACCCCTAGACAAAGTTGAACCTTAGACAAAGATGAACCCTAGACAAAGTTAAACCCTAGACAAAGTTGAACCTAGACAAAGCTGAACCTTAGACAAAGTTATTCCTAGACAAAGATGAACCCTAGACAAAGTTGAACCCTAGACAAAGTTGAATCTTAGACAAAGTTGAACCCTAGACAAAGTTGAACCCTAGACAAAGTTGAATCCTAGACAAAGTTGAACCCTAGACAAAGATGAACCTTAGACAAAGTTAAACCCTAGACAAAGTTGAACATAGACAAAGCTAAACCTTAAACAAAGTTATCCCTAGATAAAGATGAACCCTAGACAAAGTTGAACCCTAGACAAAGTTGAACCCTAGACAAAGTTTAACCCTAGACAAAGATGAACCCTAGACAAAGTTAAACCCTAGACAAAGTTGAACCCTAGACAAAGTTGAACCCTAGACAAAGTTGAACCCTAGACAAAGTTGAACCCTAGACAAAGTTGAACCCTAGACAAAGTTGAACACTAGACAAAGTTTAACCCTAGACAAAGATGAACCCTAGACAAAGTTAAACCCTAGACAAAGTTGAACCTAGACAAAGTTGAACACCAAACAAATTTTGAGCACGTTCGCTAGACTGCTAGAGAGTCTAGTCAATGATAAAATGCTAGAGGGCCTAGTCAATGATAAAATGCTAGAGGGCCCTTTCAATGATGAAATGCTAGAGGGCCCTTTCAATGATAAAATGCTAGAGAGCCCTTTCAATGATGAAATGCTAGAAGGCCCTTTCAATGATGAAATGCTAGAGAGCCCTTTCAATGATGAAATGCTAGAGGGCTCTTTCAATGATGAAATGCTAGAGAGCCCTTTCAATGATGAAATGCTAGAGGGCCCTTTCAATGATGAAATGCTAGAGAGCCCTTTCAATGATGAAATGCTAGAGGGCCCTTTCAATGATAAAATGCTAGAGGGCCCTTTCAATGATAAAATGCTAGAGGGCCCTTTCAATGATGAAATGCTAGAGGGCCCTTTCAATGATGAAATGCTAGAGGGCCCTTTCAATGATAAAATGCTAGATGGCCCTTTCAATGATGAAATGCTAGAGGGCCCTTTCAATAATGAAATGCTAGAGAGCCCTGTCAACGATAAAATGCTATCAATGATGAAATGCTAGAGGGCCCTTTCAATGATTAAATGCTAGAGGGCCCTTTCAATGATGAAATGCTAGAGGGCCCTTTCAATGATGAAATGCTAGAGGGCCCTTTCAATGATGAAATGCTAGAGGGCCCTTTCGATGATAAAATGCTAGATGGCCTTTTCAATGATGAAATGCTAGAGGGCCCTTTCAATAATGAAATGCTAGAGGGCCCTGTCAATGATAAAATGCTAGAGGGCCCTTTTCAATGATGAAATGCTAGAGAGCCCTTTCAATGATGAAATGCTAGAGAGCCCTTTCAATGATGAAATGCTAGAGGGCCCTTTCAATGATAAAATGCTAGAGGGCCCTTTCAATGATAAAATGCTAGAGAGCCCTTTCAATGATGAAATGCTAGAGGGCCCTTTCAATGATAAAATGCTAGAGGGCCCTTTCAATGATAAAATGCTAGAAGGCCCTTTCAATGATGAAATGCTAGAGGGCCCTTTCAATGATGAAATGCTAGAGGGCCCTTTCAATGATGAAATGCTAGAGGGCCCTTTCAATGATGAAATGCTAGAG
>CAXITT010000048.1:1160413-1171850 GCA_964033795.1 Lymnaea stagnalis | reverse complement strand
TTTTTGTGTGTTTTAACTTGCCATCTCAGGCCTACCTTTCCATCACAAGCCTTTATCAATGTTTCAATGATCTAGTTTTTTGTGTGTTTTAACTTGCCATCTCAGGCCTACCTTTCCATCACAAGCCTTTATTAATGTTTCAATGATCTAGTTTTTGTGTGTTTTAACTTGCCATCTCAGGCCTACCTTTCCATCACAAGCCTTTATTAATGTTTCAATGATCTAGTTTTTTGTGTGTTTTAACTTGCCATCTCAGGCCTACCTTTCCATCACAAGCCTTTATTAATGTTTCAATGATCTAGTTTTTTGTGTGTTTTAACTTGCCATCTCAGGCCTACCTTTCCATCACAAGCCTTTATTAATGTTTCAATGATCTAGTTTTTGTGTGTGTTTTAACTTGCCATCTCAGGCCTACCTTTCCATCACAAGCCTTTATTAATGTTTCAATGATCTAGTTTTTGTGTGTTTTAACTTGCCATCTCAGGCCTACCTTTCCATCACAAGCCTTTATTAATGTTTCAATGATCTAGTTTTTTGTGTGTTTTAACTTGCCATCTCAGGCCTACCTTTCCATCACAAGCCTTTATTAATGTTTCAATGATCTAGTTTTTGTGTGTTTTAACTTGCCATCTCAGGCCTGAATATTTCATTGGTATGTGTTGTGTTTATCGTTATTTATTCGCTAATCGTGAACATCAAAAGTGTAACGTGTTATATAGGGCTAATTGGATTGAATGGAGAAGCAATCACAATACATTTGTATACCACCGGAGAACAGATCACAACATATTTACATTTATATACCATCGGTCAATCAATAACAATTAACTATCTCGGTCAACAAATAACAACCGACTAACCATCTCGTCCAACCAATCACAGCAGACTAACCATCTCGGTCAACCAATCACAACAGACTTATATCCCGATTAACCAATCACAGTAGACCAACCATCTCGACCAACCAATCACAACAGACTAATTATCTCGACCAATCAATCACAACAATTTAATCATCTCCGCCAAACAATCACAGCAGTCTACTCATCTCGTTCAACCAATCATAGCAGACTATCCATCTCGTTCAACCAATCACAGCAGACTATCCATCTTGGCCAACCAATCACAGCAGACTATCCATCTCGGCCAACCAATCACAACAGGCTAACCATCTAATGAACAGTAATGCCATTCAGCCTTTACAAAACATTTTCAAGGGGGGGGGGGGGGGTCAGAGGTGGTGATTTGTTTTACTTCACTGCCGTGACGTCATTGTCTTGATTTCAATGAACCTCCCCTGCATCTTATTGTTTGTGTCCGACACATCATGACACATTCATTTATTGACCAGGAGGACTGGGTGTCTCAGTCACACAAACAAAGTCAAAGCGTCACTTCTCACCGGACAGAACCCGTTGTTTTTGGTGAAATAAGTCAAAACACTCTTTGGAGTGATTAGTGTGTGAATCTGTGTGGGTGTGTGTGGGGGTGGGGGCGGTGTTCTATGGAGTAAAGACTACGACTGACATAGACGTTACTTTCAAAGACTAGTCATTTTCAAGACTGTGTTCCACTCTCCTGACTTTTTGTTTCTAGGGACGCCCCTGGTTTTATCATCGACGTTTCTTTATAGTATTTTTTTTATTTTTTGAGTGTGGTGTGTGTGTGTGGGGTTCTGTGTGTGTGTGTGCGTATGTCTGTGTGTTTGAGTGTGCCTTTAAGTCAGATCAGGAAAACATGTCATCGTCATGAGGCACACACACACACACACACACACACACATTGAGATCAGTCTGATGTGTTAACAAATGACATTGAACCGTTGGCGCGCATTTCTTATTTAATTGTGCTTGATGTCCTAGAAGAGTTGTCTCACAGTGTTAATATATTTCAACGTCTAATTATAAGGTACTCATTTCAATAATCATTTCAGTAACCATTTCAGTAATCATTTCAATAATCATATCAATAATCATTTCAACAATCATTTCAATAATAGTTAGTAAACCATTGAGTCGAGAAGACTTCCTCTATGACTGCTGATGGAAGTAACAACGTCATAGACTACATGAAAGAAGGATACACCACATTGTGTGAGCAATGATTGTATGTACACAGCTAGGGAGAAGGTGATTGTGTAAACAATGATTGTATGTGACCTGCTAGGGAGAATTTGATTGTGTGAACAATGATTGTATGTACATAGCTAGGGAGAAGGTGATTGTGTGAACAATGATTTTATGTACATAGCTAGGGAGAAGGTGATTGTGTGAACAATGATTGTATGTACACAGCTAGGGAGAATGTGATTGTGTGAACAATGATTGTATGTACACTGCTAGGGTGAAGGTGATTGTGTGAACAATGATTGTATGTACATAGCTAGGGAGAAGGTGATTGTGTGAACAATGATTGTATGAACACAGCTAGGGAGAAGGTGATTGTGTAAACAATGATTGTATGTACACTGCTAGGGTGAAGGTGACAGGTGAGTGTGTGAACAATGATTGCATATACACAGTTGGGAGAAGGTGATTGTGTGAACAATGATTGTATGTACACAGTTGGGAGAAGGTGATTGTGTAAACAATGATTGTATGTACATAGCTAGGGAGAAGGTGATTGTGTGAACAATGATTGTATGTACACAGCTAGGGAGAAGGTGATTGTGTAAACAATGATTTGTATGTACACTTCTGGGGGGGGGGGCGAGATAGCAAACAGTACACCCCAGATAGCAAACAGCACACCTCAGATAGCAAACAGCACACCTTAGATAGCAAACAGCACACCTCAGATAGCAAACAGCACACCTTAGATAGCAAACAGCACACCTCATATAGCAAACAGCACACCTTAGATAGCCTGATAGCAAACAGCACACCTCAGATAGCAAACAGCACACCTCATATAGCAAACAGCACACCTTAGATAGCCTGATAGCAAACAGCACACCTCAGATAGCAAACAGCACGCCTCAGATAGCAAACAGCACTCCCCAGATGCCAAACAGCACACCCCAGATAGCAAACAGAACATCCCCAGATGGCTAGCATTACACCCCAAGCAAACACACAAAATCAAAAGCTTTGTTGATGTGATCAGTCTACACCATATAACCCACATGTGCTGAGAAAAACGTTTCCACAAAATGGCCCAAAAGCCTTATCAAGTTTTAATAATATAATTTAGATAAGTAACGCTATTACCAACTGATAGATAACAAATGATTTGATGACATCAAGACATTAACGAAAGTATGATTGCTTTGGTTGACATTGTTCTAGACTGTTTTTATTCGAAGACCTTCTCTTTCTTTCTCTCTCTCTCTTCACAAACTTCAACTGTTGATAAGTAATGCTTACATCATTATTGTTGATAATTTAGGAGATATCATATTTTGTCTCCGTCCAGGAGAGAATCTTAATGGGTACGCAGTTCAATCCTTAGGGCCGTTAGCCGTTAGGATGCAATTCGTAGCGTACTGATACGCCTTTGCGTGTCCACCAATGCTCCAGAGGTGTAGCGATCCCCCCTCCAAGTTGTGCAAATCTATCAAGTAATAATCAAGAAGGTCTCTAATCGAATTCAGACTCTCTCCCAACTCTCTCGTTGATCAGAGTCGGGTAATTCTATTTCGTCTCCCGGCGAACTCGCTTGATCACAACGTCTCCAATCTCGTCAAGTCGCGAAGAGAGAAAAAAAACATTCTCCGAACGGGATCGATGACGTCTCATTGGCGGACGGGAAACAGGCTCCGCCCACCTGGTTGTCAATCAATAACGGGAATTGAGAGTGATCCTTTATGTCGGAGTTTGAGATGTCTCGCGATAGACTCTGGGGGCCGGCCCATCCGGGCTTTTGTCCACCTCTGATCCAATCAGCGGCGTGTCCACGGTTGGGTGATCAGAAATGTCGTCAACTCGGGAGTCTCGAAGCCCCCTAGCCGAGCCCCCCCCCCCCCCCNCCCAACAAGGGATAACCGAACCGTTGGTCTACCACGAGTGTCGGTCCGCTAGCTTTACATTCCGTGATTAGGATTCGGGCTCGAGAGATCTACTCCCCGCATCAACAGATTTATTGTTCATTTATCTGGTGGTGTCCCGAAGACGCCCAGAACTTGAGTCAGGGAGAGATAGCGAGAGTCGCAGCCGAACCTGTCATCACAACATCTACAGCTGCCTGCATCGTACATGCGCTTGATCTACTGCAACTTATCATAGCGGCTATCATTGCTAATATATCTCAAGACCTGTGTTATCCTTTGGATCTTATTTACGGATTTGGCGGACAAAATACAAGCTGAAACAGCACTGTAAAGAAACAGCCACAGCAACAGCGCAAGTTGATATAAACGTAGCCGCGGGTTGATACAGCCGTAGCCGCGAGTTGATACAGCCGTAGCCGCGGGTTGATATAGCCGTAGCCGTAGACACTGGAGACCAACAGGAAAATAAAGAGACGTAAGTCAACATTTTATTCTCCAAAATCTTGATAATGTGATATTTGATACTTTTTAAAAAAAAATGGAAATCTCCCTTCCCCCCCCCCCTCCCCAAAATTTATTGATATGTTTTAAGATAACCATAAAAAGGGCTAAGTCAAAGTCTTATGACTTATGAGTCGTGCGACTTATGACTTGATTTGTTGACTGTTCACAAAACTTTAAAAGTTCTTAAAACGTCTGCTATTAAAATTCGCTTAAGCAAAGTACAATCATTCATAAAAGTCTTACTTGGATACCATAAAAAAAGTCTTACTTGGATACCATAAAAAAGTCTTACTTGGATACCATAAAAAAAGTCTTACTTGGATAAATAAAAACTCTTACTAGGATACATTAAATTGGATACATTAAAACAATTATTATTGGATATTTTCAAAAAAGTGTTATTTGGCTACAATAAGAAGTCTTACTTACTTTGATACATTGAAAAGTCTTACTTACTTTGATACATTGAAAAGTCTTACTTACTTTGATACATTGAAAAGTCTTACTTACTTTGAAACATTGAAAAGTCTTACTTACTTTGATACATTGAAAAGTCTTACTTACTTTGATACATTGAAAAGTCTTACTTACTTTGATACATTGAAAAGTCTTACTTTGTTGGATGTAAATTAAATTAATTTCCGAACCTTATTTTAAAACATTAATAATTTTGTTTATTTGTTTTAGATTAAAATATTTCTCTTCAGCCTCAAACACTTCCAAGAATGTATTTCTTTAACAACAATCTACATACATATACATACACACTCACACACATATATATTATGTATACATATGTATATTTATTTATTTATTTTGTATATATGTTTATTTAAATATATATAGTAAATAAAACAATGAAGGCTACAACAAAATGATGTCACATTGACATTCTCATTGTCATTGACAGAAAAGAGTTTTTGTTGAGCTGGCAGTGATAAGCTGTCAAAAGCTTCTACAGAGCTATGCAAAATAATTGAATGTTATACAAAGTAATCTGTCATAACGTAGTTCAAAAACAATGATCTTTTTCCCTATGGGAATCTTTGATCTACAGAACTATTAAAATAATATAATCTTAGATCGACAGGGCTATTAAAATAATATAATCTTAGATCGACAGGGCTATTAAAATAATATAATCTTTGATCTACAGAACTATTAAAATAATATAATCTTAGATCGACAGGGCTATTAAAATAATATAATCTTAGATCTATAGAGCTATCAAAATAATATAATCTTAAATGGCCAAGGATATTAAAGTAATATGACTGGCTTTTTATTATTTCACACTAGAGCTATACGTCATACGTCACGTGCCCATTGTATAGAATCAAACAAAACGCCATTAAAATTAGAACATGTACGTCCGCCATGACGTGCATGAGCAGGACGTTCATGAACAAGATGTTTATTTTATGATAGAAATAGACTACTCTACATTAAGCCAATCTTTCAATTTCAATGTTTCATGGCGTTTAGCTCGAAATTAACAACAAAAGAAAAGAAAAGGAGGGTCGAACAACGGGTCTGGGGCCCTGAATGAAGGAGAAGTCGAGAACCGGATATCTATAGATGGTTAGACATGGTCTAGAATCATACATCTAAATGTTAAGACGAAGTCCAGAATCATACATCTAGATGTTTAGAAAAAGTCTAGAATCGTTCATCTAGATGTTTAGACAAACTCCAGAATCATACATCTAGATGTTTAGAAAAAGTCTAGAATCGTTCATCTTGATGTTTAGACAAAGTCCAGAATCATACATCTAGATGTTTAGACAAAGTCCAGAATCATACATCTAGATGTTTAGACAAAGTCTAGAATCGTACATCTAGATGTTTAGACAAAGTCCAGAATCATACATCTAGATGTTTAGAAAAAGTCCAGAATCATTCATCTAGATGTTTAGACAAAATCCAGAATCATTCATCTAGACGTTTAGCAACCCCCCCCCCCCCCCCCCCCCGAAAGCTCTTTTGATGACATCATGAGTTTGTGAACGTCCAAAGGGAAGAAATGTACATGATATTTTAAACCATCAAAACCTGTTTCAGTGCGCTTTGTTTAATGTATGAAAAGGAAGAAAGTAATTCATTCTAATGTATGCCGCACTGAGTTGAAGCCGTGCGAAGGTGATTAGTGGCACGAGAAGTGTTCAGGCTTGCCAGGAAAACTCAGAACAGACACGGAGACAGATATGTTGTTATTGTTTTTTTTTTAAAAGATTTAGCGCCGTATCTTGTGCCACTATTGTCTTTAATAATTCAACTAGATAAGAATAGATTCGAAAATTTTTTTTTACTAAAATAAATATTTAATCTATGTATTATTTATATAGCTATAAACAGATTTATGTTTGTGAGGTAGAATAATTTTTGAAAATATTTTCAAAATTAAGCTAAAATTTGGGATGCAAATAATTTTTAAAAAATAATAATAATAAAAATAATATTAATTTTAAAAAAATAATAGGCCTTATAATAAGTTTATATAATTATTTTAAGACAAAAATTATTTCCGCCTGTGCGAAGTTGATAGAGCTGATAGAGTTGATACAGTTGATAAAGTTTTAACAGTTGATAACATTTAAGGTATATTACTGTAAACAATTTTAAAAAGTTAAAAACAAATTTTATTAAATTTTGTAATTAAAACAACACCAACAACAAATACTAAACAGAGTCTCCGGTTATGGAGTGAAATTATAATTTTTAAACAATTATTCCAACAATTTATTTCAGGTTATTGAAATCTGAAATCTCTTTGACAAATAAAATTATTCAATTGAAGGATGTTCAGAAAAAATATAAACTAAATCTATTCAGAAGCATGTTTAGAAATGTTTAGAAATGTTTACAAATGTCCAGAAGTGTATAGAAATGTTTAAAAATGTCCAGAAATGTTTAGAAATGTTTACGTATGTCCAGAAATGTTCAGAAATGTTTATACATTTTCATTAGTGTTTAGAAATGTTTAGAAATGTCCAGAAATGTTTAGAAATGTTTACGAATCTCCAGAAATGTTTAGAAATGTCCAGAAATGTTTAGAAATGTTTAGAAATGTTAATAATTGTTTAGAAATGTTTAGAAATTTTCAGTAATGTTTAGAAATGTCCAGAAATGTTTAGAAATTTTCAGTAATGTCCAAAAATGTTTAGAAATGTTTAGAAATGTTTACAAATGCCCAGAAATGTCCAAAAATGTCCAGAAATGTTTAGAAATGTTTAGAAATATTTAGAAATGTTCAGAAATGTTTAGAAATGTTCAGAAGACCCACAATTTCTTAAAACTATGAGAACGTTCTTGAATGTTCTTTCTGTATGTTACTGTAAGGCTCAATGCATGTATATTTTGTGTTTAGATTCTCGAAAGAAAGGATCTGTTTATTCTTTTGATCTGTTTTTGTTTAGCCCATTAATTTTGTAAAAAACAACAAAAAACATCGAGCTCTTAAATCAGTGGTTCTTAACCTGGGTTCGATCGAAACCCAGGGGTTCGGTGAGTCAGTCTCAGGGGTCCGGTGGAGGTTAAAAAAAATCAGGAAAAAAATCATATTTTGTTTTTCTTATTAAGAAGGGTTCGGTGAATGCGCATATGAAACTGGTGGGTTCAGTACCTCCAACAAGGTTAAGAACCACTGTCTTAAATTGTACAAATTGATTCTTTTTCAAATTTAAAACTAGAAACGGAAGTTGAATGACGTCATAGCACGTGTGTTCTTCACAACAAAGACTTGAGGTCTACAAATAAACGTGCACCAAATGTCAAACAAGTTATTTAAAAATAAGAAACAAATATATTTATTAATTTTTTTTAAAATGATCGGACAATTTCGTTGTCCGTTACTGCCCGAGGTGGCGAGCTAAAGACATCATTGCTTCCCTTAAGGCCAATGATTCATGGCATGAAAACACTTGTCATAGCACGAGTCGTCTGCCGTTGACTGATGACGTCTAAGTGCCGTTTTCAATGTCTTCAGCAATTCTGAGATCCGCTGCGAATTAATGAGAAATAAGACGGGTCTTTGGGTGTTGTTTTTTTCCCAATGATTGCTCCTCTTTGTTTGTTGATGACGCCCCATCCTGGTCTGAGTGTTACAAAATAAACAGTTATCTTTTCCTTTTCTTTAATGTGTTCCACTCAATGGGGAGAAGTGACAAGTACATGTTTATAATCAGTAGCCATGTACATAACCAGTAGCCATGTATAGAACCATTAGCCATACATAGAACCAGTGGCCATGTAAAGAAAGAACCAGTAGCCATGTATAGAACCAGTAGCCATGTATAGAACCAGTAAGCATGTATAGAACCAGTAAGCATGTTCAGAACCAGTAGCCATGTATAGAACCAGTTGCCATGTTTAGAACCAGTAGCCATGTATAGAACCAGTAGCCATGTTAAGAACCAGTAGTAATGCAAAACAAAGGCTTAGTACTACCATACAGGATAAAAATGGTGAATGTTTGACCGAAGAAAATGATATCATCAAACGATGGACTGAATACTGTTCAGAGCTTTATAATGAAAGTGTAAAGATAGACCCAGAGATCCTTAATGTCCCTCCAGCAACAGACAATGATAACTACCCTATTCTCCGCGCAGAAGTAGAAGCAGCAGTCCAGGCACTCCAAACAGGAAAGGCCATAGGATTGGATAATATCCCTGCCGAGTTGATGAAACAAGGAGGAGAAGCAATGATAAGTGCCTTATTCAATATTTGTCACAAAATCTGGCTTACAGGAGAATGGCCCAAGCCATGGACCCAAACGCTCATCGTCACCCTCCCCAAAAAAAGGTAACCTACAGCTATGCCAAAACTATCGCACCATTAGCCTAATAAGCCAGCCAAGCAAGGTCATGTTGAAGGTCATATTGAACCGACTAAAACGATATGCCGACAGAATAGTTGCTGAAGAACAGGCGGGCTTCACACAAGGACCGGGGACTACTGAGCAGATTCTAAACCTCCGAATACTATGTGAGAAATATGCTTAACACCAACAAAATCTATACCACGTCTTTGTGGACTTCAAGAAAGCAGTCGACAGGGTTTGGCATGCTGCTTTATGGGCCACCATGAGGCACTACAACATCAGCACAAACCTAACCAGCACGATATGCAACCTATATGATAAGGCCACCAGTGCAGTCTTCCTCAACAACAACATCGGAGAATGGTTCAAGACCACGGTTGGAATACGACAAGGCTGCCTGCTCTCCCACACCCTGTTCAACATCTTCCTAGAGAGTATTATGTCAGATGCTCTGGAAGCGCATGAAGGCACAGTCAGCATTGGTGGCAGAACAATCACCAACCTATGCGTTGCGGACGACATAGACGTGCTGGCTGGGAAGAGCTTGCCAACCTGGTAAAGCGTCTCGACAAGACCTCGTCATCCTACGGCATGCTAATCAGTGCCGAAAATACAAAACTGATGACAAATAACACCACAGGCATCACCACTGAAATTAAGGTCGGGGAGGAAAGATTAGAGACTGTCGGCCGCTTAAAATACCTAGGAGCAATAGTCTCAGAAGGAGGCTCCAAGCCAGAACTGATGTCTAGGATTGCGCAGACTACAAGAGCACTAAAGAAGCTCAAGAAAATATGGAATGACACAAATATAGCCCCCAGCACCAAAATCAGGCTTATGCGCTCATTAGTCCTCTCCATTTTCCTGTATGCTTGCGAATCCTGGACATTAACAGCCGATCTTGAAAGGAAAATAAAGGCGATGGAGACGAGATGCTTCAGAAGCATTTTTGGCATCTGCTATATAGGAATCATATCTCCAATGATACAGGGAAAGAAAGAGTTCGTCGGGGAATTTGGGAGTATGATGACCTACTGGTGACTGTGAAAAAACGCAAACTACAATGGTACGGCCACGCAACAAGGAAACAAGGGTTTGCCAAAGAAATATTGCAGGGGACCACAAGAGGAGGGAGAAGAAGAGGAAGACAAAGCAAAAGATGGGAGGATAACATCAAAGAGTGGACAGGAATGACACTGGGCGATGCAGTGCGTAGTGCTGAAGACAGAGAGGAATGGAGGGGGATGGTTCACATGTCATCTGTGGCGCCCCAACGGTCCAAGGACTAAGGGACATGAGGATGAGGAGGAGCCATGTATGGAGCCAGTAACGATCATGGAGGAACCTAAGTTGAAAGCTTCATAACAACAGTAGTTGAATAAAATAATTGTTACCCAGTGGTTCTCAATATTTATAGCGCCTTTACCAAATTGTGGCGATCCACAACCAGAACTACGTCTTGAAATGAGAACCAAGGGCTGAGGACGGGGGGGGGGGGGGGGGGGGCTTTTGGGGGGAGGGGGGGGCTTTGGTATTTTGGGGAGGGCTCTTGGGGCGGGGGGGAGGGTCCTGCAGAAAATGTTGATACATTCACACACCTGGACCTGGTTACAGTGAAGCGTGAAAGACTGGCAACTTTTAAGCTGAGAAAAAAACCCATTAATATTAATGATAACAAAGTCAGAACAAAAATAAACCTCCACAAATGTAAAACTTAAAATGACATGTATTGAATTCTAACCCAAAAAATATTTAAAGAAAAAACAGACACAATATTTATATTAAATTAGCTGCTGGCGTACAGCAAATAAATCATAATTTTTAAATACAATTGTAGTATCATTGCAGTGTATTCAGAGTGTAGTACCAATAAGAAACTAGACCGATCATTGTAACTAATACAATTTTAAAATAAAATTCATACAAGAATATGACAAATTTTACACTTTCACGAGCCCCCCAAAATTTCTGAAATTCTCAAGAGACACCACTCTGATAGTTTGTCAGGAGACCCCCGAGGGGTTCGTG
Organism: Lymnaea stagnalis; assembly: GCA_964033795.1. Taxonomy (NCBI): domain Eukaryota; kingdom Metazoa; phylum Mollusca; class Gastropoda; family Lymnaeidae; genus Lymnaea; species Lymnaea stagnalis. The sequence continues at coordinate 1,160,508 of CAXITT010000048.1, read as the reverse complement.
ATCTACAAATTGAGAACCATTGCCATAAACCCATAAACCAATATAAATTCAAACATGGAGAGCAGCTTCGCTATATGCCCCCCCCCCCCCCCCCC
>CAXITT010000048.1:1128550-1160080 GCA_964033795.1 Lymnaea stagnalis | reverse complement strand
AGTTTCATTTAGCTTAAATTTAGTTTCATTTAGCTTAAATTTAGTTTCATTTAGCTTAAATTTAGTTTCATTTAGCTTAAATTTAGTTTCATTTAGCTTAAATTTAGTTTCATTTAGCTTAAATTTAGTTTCATTTAGCTTAAATTTAGTTTCATTTAGCTTAAATGTAGTTTCATTTAGCTTAAATTTAGTTTCATTTAGCTTAAATTTAGTTTCATTTAGCTTAAATTTAGTTTCATTTAGCTTAAATGTAGTTTCATTTAGCTTAAATGTAGTTTCATTTAGCTTAAATTTAGTTTCATTTAGCTTAAATTTAGTTTCATTTAGCTTAAATTTTTAACCATTTAGCTGAAATTTAGTTTTATTTAGCTTACATTTATTTCCATTTAGCTTACATTTATATCCATTTAGCTTACATTTATGTCCATTTAGCTTACATTTATGTCCATTTAGCTTACATTTATGTCCATTTAGCTTAAATTTATGTCCATTTAGCTTACATTTATTTACATTTAGCTTACATTTATGTCCATTTAGCTTACATTTATTTACATTTAGCTTACATTTATGTCCATTTAGCTTACATTTATTTACATTTAGCTTACATTTATGTTCATTTAGCTTACATTTATTTACATTTATCTTACATTTATGTCCATTTAGCTTACATTTATGTCCATTTAGCTTACATTTATGTCCATTTAGCTTACATTTATGTCCATTTATCTTACATTTATGTCCATTTAGCTTACATTTATGTTCATTTAGTTAGCGGCGCATCACTCGCTAGTCAGTTTTCTATTATTTATTTCACTAACGTAACACGAACAAAGACTTATTTCAAAGAGACGTGCCTAGAAATGTTCAGTGAACACCCGGATCCGAATGCAATTTCGACCAGTTCCGGGTATATGCCGAGTGCAGTTCCGGGTATATGCCCGGTGAGCTAATACTCTGAATTTTGTTCTTGGTATCTGGTACCCGGCTCAGGTGCTACAATTTTCTTTTTAAAAAAAAATATTTTTATTTCTTGAAATGTAGGTAACATGATTCCTGATGGCAACCGGCACAGCCCCCTGCACGTGTAACTGCCCAATTGGACAATAGAGTAGCACGGCTCGACATTGGCTACTGGCTACGTGCTAATAGAAACTACATTTCAAGATTCAAGACATTATTTTGGTTAAATTTAAAAAAAAAAACTAAATAAATTTTAAAAAAACAATATCATCTACCCCAAGTTTGGTAATTCTATTAATAGAATTCTAAGAGGAGATAAAAGTTAAGCAGACACCATGTTGCGGACTCCAGAGAAAGATCTCACATCCAGAGTTCCTCCCCTTGTTTACGATGAGCGCCTCCAGGAAGAGCTCAAACTGAAAATGGTCTCGGAGGTGACGTCACGACCTTCGCCTTTCCACCCTTCCTCCCGGATGTTGGACAATCTGGCATTCGCACCGCACCTTCACCCGCTCTCCTATTTCTATGGTGGTCTGAGCGGACTGTCCGCCGCCCTGACCGCCGAACACATCAAATCCTGTCACTCGACGTTCTCCTCGATGTTGAACCCAACCTCCGTCCAGGGCAGCGCGTTCAGCATCGACAGCATCCTCAGCCGGCCCGGCCCGACCACATACCAGGGACACCACAGGCCTGCACCATACTTTCACTACCCCGGCCTACACGCACCACACCACGACCTGCTGGGTAAGTCCATTTTTGTGTACTTGTTCATATATTTACTTGTTAATGTGTACTTCATCATGTGTACTTGTTCATTTGTACTTTTTCATGTGTACTTGTTCATTTGTACTTGATCGTATATTTACTTAATTCATGTATCCCTGATAATGACTGATAATATGATAAATAAGTCAAATAGACCAATTGTTACAAAGATGATAGAATGGAGCAGCGATATCCACTGGCGTGTCGTGATATAATTACGTTTTGTGAACAGCTGACAAAAGTGTCGAGACCCAATGAAACGGCGTAAATGGCTGACAAAAGTGTAGCAAGTTTTTTTATTTAAGGGAGTAAAATCGACGGCAAATTGTTGGAAGCATTTCGCCCACAAAATAAGACGGGGCCTATGTGATATCCACCGAGGGGACCTGTGATATCCATCTAGGGGACCTGTCATATCCATCTAGGGGACCTGTGATATCCATCTAGGTGATCTGTGATATCCATCTAGGGGACCTGTCATATCCATCTAGGGGACCTGTCATATCCATCTAGGGGACCTGTGATATCCATCTAGGGGACCTGTCATATCCATCTAGGGGACCTGTGATATCCATCTAGGGGACCTGTGATATCCATCTAGGGGACCTGAGATATCCATCTAGGGGACCTGTGATATCCATCTAGGGGACATGTGATATCCATCTAGGGGACCTTTGATATCCATCTAGGGGACCTGTGATATCCATCTAGGGGACCTGTGATATCCATCTAGGGGACCTGTCATATCCATCTAAGGGACCTGTGATATCCATCTAAAATATAAATTAATCAAAGTTTTTTCTTGACCACGCTAACTAACCAACCGTCTCTCATTCTTTTTTTATTACTTAATAGACTTGTCCAAGAAATTCAGTTATTAATTGAAGTGTATTTTATTAGTTGAAGTGTATTTTATTAGTTGAAGGGTATTTTATTAGTTGAAGTGTATTTTATTAGTTGAAGGGTATTTTATTAGTTGAAGTGTATTTTATTCGTTGAAAGGTATTTTAAGTGAAAATTGCTGAACATTCCAGAAGTGCAGAGTAAAATATATTTCAGTGATCCTCAACCCGCGGCTCTGGGGCCGCGCTTTCCTCTTTGAATGAATAGAAGCGTCTTTGATTTTTTGCCATTCTTTCATGACAGTCGTCTCTGCCAAAGTTACTTGAAAAATATGCAGTCAAGTCACGCACTTTATGAGAACCCCATTAAGTGCTACCCTCCCCCTCCCAAGGTACGCAACCGAGAACATTTTTGTCAGCCCCCCCCTCCCCCTGAACGTTATAAATATTCTAGTGTCCCACCCCGTTTTACGCCGCAGATTTATTACATCATATTTTATTTAAGACTATTAACGTAAAACAAAAGAACATTGTACGCACCAAACGCACTAGCGGTATCTTCAAGAATCTCATTTAGCGCAGATATCGGGAATTTAATTTTGCGCGCTATTGAACTCACCATTGCACCATGCTTTATTTCACTCCCAGCGAATTCTATTGATTCGTTAAATAGATGTAGTTCACATAGCAGCGCTCTATTGTTGTTTAGCCCAGGTGTTCGCACTAATTTCATGCGGCAGCCAGGCCTGCATTAGGGGCGTTCAATAATACACGTCAGGTGAGGGGCACAATTACATGTAGATCTGGGATTGAAATGGAACATCGGCAGTAACTCTTCTCTATAATAACCGTTGTTACATTTTCCTTCCTTAGCTGTATTAGACGGCCTCTTGATGGCCACATGACACGGTCTCTTGATGTCCGAATGACACGGCCTCTTGATGACCACATGACACGGCCTCTTGATGTCCGAATGCCACGGCCTCTTGATGGCCACATGACACGGTCTCTTGATGTCCGAATGACACGGCCTTTTAATAGCCGAATGACGCGGCCCATTGATGGCCAAATGACATGGCCTCTTGATGGCCGCATGACATGGCTCTTGCCCGCCGAATAACACGGTCTTTTGATGGCCGAATTACTCTTGGCTTCTAAAGTCTCTGTTTCTTTCTTTAATTAAATAAATGAAATATATTATATCCTATTTTTACATCTATTTTTAGATTTGAAAACTGCGACTTAAAATAACCAATAACTTAAAGCCGTTGACAAGTTACAATTTTAGAAACTTAAGACAACAAAAAAGAACATTATATACGGTAATTATCAGACAGTGATATTTAATCAACTTCCTACAGTTTAAACTATTAGCTTACTTTCGGTATAGGGTACTAACAGGAAATCCCCAACAGGACCTCACTGACACGACCTCACAGAAAAGACCTAACTTGATAGAGTATTACATTCATGTATGAAATAAGACTATATTATTATTATTTTTTTCATGAAAAGACGAACGTACGAACATAGGTCAGACTAAGACCGGTGAGCAGACGTAACTATCATTTATGTAATAAATCTCAGGCAGATGTAGCCAGCTCACCAGTTCATTGGGTAAACTTTTAGTAAAATTAGCTTATATTTAATCCCTTCATGCCAACTAACAATGGATACAATGGATACAATGGATACTAGAAATAACGTTCCAGCCGTCGTGGCAGTGGCAATGTGTTAACCTCCCATCTACCAAAGTAACGTGACAAAACATAACTTCAAGTCACGCCATTTATAAGAATCCCAGTCTGGGAAGGTTATTTGCGCGCCTTTTGATTAGTTCCATGATTTTAAAAAAAAATAAAAAAATACTAATACACGTGAAAAAAAACCCAAACAGGTCAGATCAAATTATTGGAGCAACCCTTCAATACAACGTTATACATTACAACTCCTTCATAAAATGTAAAATCAGCAATGGAGGATGGGGGGGGGGGGGGCTGAAAGTTAGTGACAAAACGTGCATGCACATATTGTATGCCTACAAGTTACGCACTTTATGAGAATCCCAATTTGTGCACACCCCCCCCCCTCCCATCCACCCTAGGATCACAATCGCATAATTATTTTCACGCCCCAGAACTATGTTAATATCCCAATGACCCACCCGCTCCTACACCGCAGATTTATTATTTCCCCAACTGTTAAAGAAAGACACAAGAAGATTGGACGCACTGGCGACATTTTTTAAAAAAAATAAGAATTTCATTTGGCGCAGTGATCGGGAATTTTGTTTCGTGAAATCAGTGGCATCATGTTCCTTCATCTGCCCCTTGAAAAACAGGAAGGACAGATTTCGGAGACTGAAAATTTGAACGAATGTATTTTCATCGGTAACGAGTCTATGTGCCAAATTTCAGCTCGATAGGTTGACGGGAAGTTGGTCAATTAGCCATCCGAAGATATTACGAGATACGAACAAAAGCGAAGTTAAGATAAAGGATTTTTTTTAATGGCAGATAACTGACCTAAAAGAGTAAAGAAAGAACAGAACTATGACATAACAGAACTATGATATTACAGAACTATGACAGAACAGAAATATGACAAAAGAACAATCAGAAACCATAAAACAATAAATCATCTATATTAAGGATATACCTGGGTGTCCATGTCCCTTTTTCTATTTTATGGCTAGTTTAATTCTTCTATTTCATTGGTAGTTTCATTCTTCTATTTCATTGTTAGTTTCATTCTTCTATTTTTTTGTCAGTTTCATTCTTCTATTTCATTGTTAGTTTCATTCTTCTATTTTATTGTTAGTTTCATTCTTCTATTTCATTGTTAGTTTCATTCTTCTATTTCATTGTGAGTTTCATTCTTCTATTTCATTGTTAGTTTCATTCTTCTATTTCATTGTTAGTTTCATTCTTCTATTTCATTGTTAGTTTCATTCTTCTATTTCATTGTTAGTTTCATTCTTCTATTTTATTGTTAGTTTCATTCTTCTATTTCATTGTTAGTTTCATTCTTCTATTTCATTGTTAGTTTCATTCTTCTATTTTATTGTTAGTTTCATTCTTCTATTTTATTGTTAGTTTCATTCTTCTATTTTATTGTTAGTTTCATTCTTCTATTTCATTGTTAGTTTCATTCTTCTATTTCATTGTTAGTTTCATTCTTCTATTTCATTGTTAGTTTCATTCTTCTATTTTATTGTTAGTTTCATTCTTCTATTTCATTGTTAGTTTCATTCTTCTATTTCATTGTTAGTTTCATTCTTCTATTTTATTGTTAGTTTCATTCTTCTATTTTATTGTTAGTTTCATTCTTCTATTTTATTGTTAGTTTCATTCTTCTATTTCATTGTGAGTTTCATTCTTCTATTTCATTGTTAGTTTCATTCTTCTATTTCATTGTTAGTTTCATTCTTCTATTTCATTGTTAGTTTCATTCTTCTATTTCATTGTTAGTTTCATTCTTCTATTTTATTGTTAGTTTCATTCTTCTATTTTATTGTTAGTTTCATTCTTCTATTTCATTGTTAGTTTCATTCTTCTATTTCATTGTGAGTTTCATTCTTCTATTTCATTGTTAGTTTCATTCTTCTATTTCATTGTTAGTTTCATTCTTCTATTTCATTGTTAGTTTCATTCTTCTATTTCATTGTTAGTTTCATTCTTCTATTTTATTGTTAGTTTCATTCTTCTATTTCATTGTTAGTTTCATTCTTTTATTTCATTGTTAGTTTTATTCTTATATTTCATTGTTAGTTCCATTCTTCTATTTCATTGTTAGTTTCATTCTTCTATTTTATTGTTAGTTTCATTCTTTTATTTCATTGTTAGTTTTATTCTTATATTTCATTGTTAGTTTCATTCTTCTATTTTATTGTTAGTTTCATTCTTCTATTTTATTGTTAGTTTCATTCTTCTATTTTATTGTTAGTTTCATTCTTCTATTTCATTGTGAGTTTCATTCTTCTATTTCATTGTTAGTTTCATTCTTCTATTTCATTGTTAGTTTCATTCTTTTATTTCATTGTTAGTTTTATTCTTATATTTCATTGTTAGTTCCATTCTTCTATTTCATTGTGAGTTTCATTCTTCTATTTTATTGTTAGTTTCATTCTTCTATTTTATTGTTAGTTTCATTCTTGAGTTTTGAAAATTTAGGACTTCCCAATAAACTTGATTATTTGACCCGCTGTGACATGTTTCACGAGATGACTGTGATCACATTTGGGTAGCAAGGTCAGAGGTCATGATAGGCATGATGCCCAATAGTCCACTGGTTGGGTGCCATTTTGGCGCCGCCCGTACATTGCTGTGTGTTTTGAAAGGGGGGTATAATGAGGTCAAAGGTCATATGTTCTCGCATCGCCTGAAATAGGTGGTTATTTTATGGTGATGTTATGCTTTGTGATGAGTTGTTGTGTTGCTGTTGTTGTGTTGCTGTTGTTGTGTTGCTGTTGTTGTGTTGCTGTTGTTGTGTTGCTGTTGTTGTGTTGCTGTTGTTGTGTTGCTGTTGTTGTGTTGCTGTTGTTGTGTTGCTGTTGTTGTGTTGCTGTTGTTGTGTTGCTGTTGTTGTGTTGCTGTTGTTGTGTTGCTGTTGTTGTGTTGCTGTTGTTGTGTTGCTGTTGTTGTGTTGCTGTTGTTGCGTTGCTGTTGTTGTGTTGCCGAATGGCCAACATGCAGTGACTAGAAAGTTACATCATTATGTCTTTAATAATTTGTTCATATTGCTATTCGATTGATCAATCGATGCGACCAAAAGGATAAAAGTTATACATCTATCGCGCAATGATAAATGTACCAAGGAATACACCATCATACAAAAGTTTGAGACATAGTGTCATAACATTCCTGCTGTCATGCGCAGTGCCATCGTACTAGAAAGTGTGATAAATGTTAGAAGAAGCACCTCATGATATGAGTATGTTCAAAAGAAACAAGTGACGGTGAAACCAAGCTATCTACGATGACTTATTCTGGTTAGAAAGCTTTGTTCATGTTTGAACTTTCAGTTAGTGCATGCATTTTAAAAAAAAAATTTTTACAATGTTTGAATTTAAGAAAAATTATTTCAAATTTATAAAGACTTTTTTTAAAAATCTTGTACAAAAATTTAAACAAACAACACCCCCAATTTATTTTGGCCACATTATTTAAAAGGTGGACACGTAAAAAGAAATGACTGTTAACTGAAATTTTGAAAAGGAATGATTAAGAAATTATTAAGAACTGACATTTAAAAAAAAAAAATTGTAAGAATAAATGAAGAACATCGGAGAGCAAATTAATGTTGAAAACGCTTGATAGTTTCATATTCCGTGGATCATTAAAAAAAGTAAGACTTGTAATATCTGAGAACACATCCCCATCATAAACAAATTAAGACTTGTGATATCTGAGAACACATCCCCATCATAAACAAATTAAGACTTGTGATATCTGAGAACACATCCCCATGTTTTGAAGGGATAGATTAATACCCCCGGTTGATTGCCAGATTTTTACATAAACTGGATTTGATTAACTTTTAAAAAAAAAAAAATTAAGTCACACAATTCAAACTTAAACCACTTTATGCGAATCCTGATGACGTCAGATATGATCTAGAACATTATTTCGTTGGACGTCACGTCACCCAACGCCGGACCCACATTCCCACCCCGACTCCCCCCTCTACGCTCTAACAACCCCCTCCCCACCCCCCTGCAGTTAAGCCTCTTATAGATTTAGACTCAGATTAACACCTTAAAACAAAGTCATAAGTCATAAAGGTGGGGGAAAAAATTTAGATCTTAATATTGCGAAGTATTTTATCGCGGTTGTCAAACAATGCGCATTACATTAGTCCGGGCCGTTCGTCACCGTAAACATCGTCGGGTAATTTCCGCGTTGTCACTTGAACACCGAGTTCCGGATACCGGGGGCCCTTTGACTTAATAAACCCTTGATTTCTTGTTTTGTATTCAAAGATGATCGCATCAGGCTGGCACGCATGGCTGACTCGCCAGGGCCTGGGCATGCATCACTGGCTCGGCCAGGGCCTGGCAAGCCAGCAACACAAAAGACGCCGACGAGTCAAACCCAATCTGATAAGTCAATTTAAATCTACGAAGTTGAATGGTTGGGCGGGTTGGGGTGGGGGGGCATCATTGTACACCTGGACATGAGTGGGGGGGAGGGGGGGTAAAAGGTAATCACAGGTACACTGTATTTTTGTCACCGGAAAAATGCAATTTGTGACCTCCAAACATTGAGCTCCTGGGAACACGCCATATTTTGTTCGGTTTTATTGGAAGATCAAAAAAACCACCCGTCATCTATGTCCACATGTGGATCAAAAAACCACCAGTCATCTATGTCCACATGTGGATCAAAAAACCACCCGTCATCTATGTCCCCATGTGGATCAAAAAACCACCAGTCATCTATGTCCACATGTGGATCAAAAAACCACCCGTCATCTATGTCCACATGTGGATCAAAAAACCACCAGTCATCTATGTCCACATGTGGATCAAAAAACCACCAGTCATCTATGTCCACATGTGGATCAAAAAACCACCAGTCATCTATGTCCACATGTGGATCAAAAAACCACCCGTCATCTATGTCCACATGTGGATCAAAAAACCACCCGTCATCTATGTCCACATGTGGATCAAAAAACCACCAGTCATCTATGTCCACATGTGGTTGCATTGCATAGTGGCGTGTAAGCGCAAACTTAATCCGCTAAGCAGGTCTTATATTTGTGCCTGATCTTAACCCAGTGTACATGTAATGTTTTGAAAGAAACGTGTAAGTGCACATTTAAGTGTACAGTACGCAAATAATGACAGTTGAGCATTCAGTACGCAAATAATGACAGTTGAGCATTTGCGGCTTTTGGAATTGGGGGGGGGGGCGAGAGGCATTTTAAAAAAAAATCTGTCATAGCTGTCACAGCTGTCATCATCTCATTTATACAAACTCTCAATTTAAACCGCCTTCTACGATTTTCTCAAACAATATAGCTATAGCTGAGTCCAAAAATGTCTGTCAATATTGCTATAGCTGAGTCCAAAAATGTCTGTCAATATTGCTATAGCTGAGTCCAAAATGTCTTCGTCTGGCGAGTGAAGAAAAAATAATAGGACGCGGTATATGGGAACATGAATAGAAAGACAGGGCAATAAGAGAAGGACGTATCGGCTTAGTGCCTTCCTCAACAGACAGGACGAATGAAAGTACGACATGCAATAGAAAACAGTCCGAAAACAGACTTAGGTGTTCGCATGTGTTATTGGAGGGAGAAGAAGAGGAAGACAGAGAAGAAAAGGAAGACAGAGAAGAAGAGGAAGACAGAGAAGAAGAGGAAGACAGAGAAGAAGAGGAAGACAGAGAAGAAGAGGGAGACAGAGATGAAGAGGAAGACAGAGAAGAAGATGGTAAGATAACATCAAAGAGTGGACGGGACTAAAACTGGGCGATGCTGTACGAACTGCAGAAAACAAAGCCGAATGGAGGACTTTTTTCTCGTCATCTGTGGCGCCCCAACGGTCCAAGGACTAAGGGACATGATGATGATGATTGTGTTATTGCCGGTAGTATTTCTCGGCGTCCGGCATTAGCAATGTGTCTGTGTTATCAACGTCTGTCCATCCATCACAATTAGAGCTAAAGATGTCAACATGCTTTGAAGTATTATAATATTTATAATGAACTGTTAGTAGTACATATATGCTAATATCCCGTCAAAAGGGCGCTACTTACGTCACTGGTATTATACGCGTGCGCATATGCTGTGCTCGCTCGGTCGCCCAATGACCAATGCGAGTGGGTCAGGTAGTGGGTCAGGTAGTGGGTCAGGTAGTGGGTCAGGTAGTTGGTCAGGTAGTGGGTCAGGTAGTGGGTCAGGTAGTGGGTCAAGTAGTGGGTCAGGTAGTGGGTCAAGTAGTGGGTCAGGTAGTGGGTCAAGTAGTGGGTCAGGTAGTGGGTCAGGTAGTGGGTCAGGTAGTGGGTCAGGTAGTGGGTCAAGTAGTGGGTCAAGTAGATTTGGTTAGAATAGTATCGTCCAACAGTCAAGACTCAAATGAGTTTAATCAGCCAAAGTTGTCATTTAATTTCCCAACAGTGGATCCCCTTTCATCTCACTATTTCTTTTCTTGCTCCCCTTGAAACTGTCGCGTGTTGGCACGACAGCGGCACACGGGCCTGACATGCACGTGCGGCACGGCCCAGTGTTTATTTGGAGTCATGTGTGTGTGTGAGCACACAGGTAACATTGTCCTAAAAATGGTAGTTGATTAATGAGTACTTCACCAGCAGGTTGTCGCCTGCCCCAGCGGGTTGTCGCCCGCCCCAAAGGGTTGTCGCCTGCCACACTGTGTCTATAGAAGCCCTGACAGAAATGGATGGTCTTTATCTATTATACATAACAAGTCATTAGAGTCGGCTCGCTTAAATATGACATACACGGAGTCAGGGCAGCGCGACTCTGGCTATCTGACCTACGCCTACGGAGTCAGTATAGGGCGGCTCGTGGCTATACGACCTACGGAGTCAGGACCGCAAGAGTCGTGGTCATCTTACCTACGGAGTCGAGGCCGCACGGATCATGGCTATCTCAGTTACACCTTGAAGTCAGTATAGTGCGGCTCGTGGCTATCTGACCTACAGAGTCAGGGCCGCATGACACGAGGCCATCTGACCTACGGAGTCAGGGCCGCACGACTCGTGGCCATCTGACCTACGGAGTCAGGGCCGCACGACTCGTGGCCATCTGACCTACGGAGTCAGGGCCGCATGACTCGAGGCCATCTGACCTACGGAGTCAGGGCCGGCCCGCTCAAACCCGAGGTATTGAGTTGGTCAACAGATTATGATTTAACTCCATTTCGTGACGTAGGCAAGGACTGGATTCATTGTGGATTTAAAGCCAAGTAGCTGGGGAGGGCAGCGAATGACTTTAAATAAAGTCTCCAAGGAAAAGGAGTGTCAGTGGTTCACAAGAACTAAAGGAGTGTCAGTGGTGCACAAGAATTAAAGGAGTGTCAGTGTTGCACAAGAACTAAAGGAGTGTCAGTGGTGCACAAGAACTAAAGGAGTGTCAGTGGTGCACATGAACTAAAGGGGTGTCAGTGGTGCACAAGAACTAAAGGAGTGTCAGTGTTGCACAAGAACTAAAGGAGTGTCAGTGGTGCACAAGAACTAAAGGAGTGTCAGTGGTGCACAAGAACTAAAGGAGTGTCAGTGGTGCACAAGAACTAAAGGAGTGTCAGTGGTGCACAAGAACTAAAGGAGTGTCAGTGGTGCACAAGAACTAAAGGAGTGTCAGTGGTGCACAAGAACTAAAGGAGTGTCAGTGGTGCACAAGAACTAAAGGAGTGTCTGTGGTGCACAAGAACTAAAGGAGTGTCAGTGTTGCACAAGATCTAAAGGAGTGTCAGTGGTGCACAAGATCTAAAGGAGTGTCTGTGGTGCACAAGAACCAAAGGAATGTCAGTGGTGCACAAGAACTAAAGGAGTGTCAGTGGTGCACAAGAACTAAAGGAGTGTTAGTGGTGCACAAGAACTAAAGGAATGTCTGTGGTGCACAAGAACTAAAGGAGTGTCTGTGGTGCACAAGAACTAAAGGGGTGTCAGTGGTGCACAAGAACTAAAGGAGTGTCTGTGGTGCACAAGAACTAAAGGGGTGTCAGTGGTGCACAAGAACTAAAGGAGTGTCAGTGGTGCACAAGAACTAAAGGAGTGTCAGTGGTGCACAAGAACTAAAGGAGTGTCAGTGGTGCACAAGAACTAAAGGAGTGTCAGTGGTGCACAAGAACTAAAGGAGTGTCTGTGGTGCACAAGAACTAAAGGGGTGTCAGTGGTGCACAAGAACTAAAGGGGTGTCAGTGGTGCACAAGAACTAAAGGAGTGTCTGTGGTGCACAAGAACTAAAGGAGTGTCTGTGGTGCACAAGAACTAAAGGAGTGTCTGTGGTGCACAAGAACTAAAGGAGTGTCAGTGGTGCACAAGAACTAAAGGAGTGTCAGTGGTGCACAAGAACTAAAGGAGTGTCAGTGGTGCACAAGAACTAAAGGAGTGTCAGTGGTGCACAAGAACTAAAGGAGTGTCAGTGGTGCACAAGAACTAAAGGAGTGTCAGTGGTGCACAAGAACTAAAGGAGTGTCAGTGGTGCACAAGAACTAAAGGAGTGTCAGTGGTGCACAAGAACTAAAGGAGTGTCAGTGGTGCACAAGAACTAAAGGAGTGTCAGTGGTGCACAAGAACTAAAGGAGTGTCAGTGGTGCACAAGAACTAAAGGAGTGTCAGTGGTGCACAAGAACTAAAGGAGTGTCAGTGGTGCACAAGAACTAAAGGAGTGTCAGTGGTGCACAAGAACTAAAGGAGTGTCAGTGGTGCACAAGAACTAAAGGAGTGTCAGTGGTGCACAAGAACTAAAGGAGTGTCAGTGGTGCACAAGAACTAAAGGAGTGTCAGTGGTGCACAAGAACTAAAGGAGTGTCAGTGGTGCACAAGAACTAAAGGAGTGTCAGTGGTGCACAAGAACTAAAGGAGTGTCAGTGGTGCACAAGAACTAAAGGAGTGTCAGTGGTGCACAAGAACTAAAGGAGTGTCAGTGGTGCACAAGAACTAAAGGAGTGTCAGTGGTGCACAAGAACTAAAGGAGTGTCAGTGGTGCACAAGAACTAAAGGAGTGTCAGTGGTGCACAAGAACTAAAGGAGTGTCAGTGGTGCACAAGAACTAAAGGAGTGTCAGTGGTGCACAAGAACTAAAGGAGTGTCAGTGGTGCACAAGAACTAAAGGAGTGTCAGTGGTGCACAAGAACTAAAGGAGTGTCAGTGGTGCACAAGAACTAAAGGAGTGTCAGTGGTGCACAAGAACTAAAAGGGTGTCAGTGGTGCACAAGAACTAAAGGAGTGTCTGTGGTGCATTACACTTTGTTAAAACTCTATTCTTAACGTATTTGAATGCATCGTCATCTCAGCAGCCTGGTTGCCCTTACATATCCATAGTCCACTTGTCTTTAATGGGGGTCTGTGACGTTTAACTATGCGCTAAAATAAGTGATAAATAGTTTTACAAACATGTCAGTCATTTGTCAGTCATTGATCAGTCATTTCATATAATAAAAAATGCTATGTAGGTCAGAACTTCACAACAATGATTTCTTTTGCGCCAGGTGAACATACGAAACAAAATTTTCCAGGTGTTTAACGGGAAGAAATTGTTAAAGTTTTACCTGTAATTTTGCAATCGACGGCGAATCTGAAATACGATATGAAGCGATAAAGGGACGGTATCGGACGGTTTAGGTCGGCCTAGCTTAAAAAAAACAAACCTATATAATCTAGGATTAAAAAGTGCACCTTCGACGGCTCAACTAATCTCTTAAACCAGCTTTCTATTTCTATGTCAGCTGAAACCAGAGCTGAAAATGTCCGGGCACGGGGGCACCATTACGCCGCCACACAAACATATAAGACATCAGATCATCTTTTGTAGACTGTTTTAATTCGAAGACCCCAGAAGCCACTGAGCCCGTCACCAGGTCGTAGTCAAAGAAATGTCGTCAATTTACGTCTTAATCTAGACGGGTATTATCAAGACACAATGTCTGTGTTAGACGGGTATTATGAAGACACAATGTCTGTGTTGGTATGAACTCCTTCAATTGAACAGATTTGTGAGGCTATGCGTGGGACTGTCAATCCTTGCAAGCCATGAAAACCCACGTATGGCAAATATGGACCAATACAAGAATGTCTGCATTGTGCAACAGAGGAGATTTCGCGTCTCATTACGAGTGATAGGATTCTGATTGCACAGCAGGTACTCCGGCACTAGCAAGTCGGTTCTGACGGTCACTGATAGTCAGTTACTCAGATGACCATCCACTTTTAATGTCCAGCTGTTCAGATGACCATCAACTTTCAATGTCCAGCTGTTCAGATGACCAGTCCCCCCCCCCCCGGCTAATGTGTGGCGCTGTTTGTAAGAAAGTTGTTTCGAAAATGCAATAACATGACGATAATAGCGCAACATTGAGCAGCCCATTTCTGTACACAAAGAATGGATACTTATACACAATGAACGGATACTTATACACAATAAACGGATACTTGTACACAATGAACGGGTACTTGTACACAATGAACGGGTACTTGTACACAATAAACGGATACTTGTACACAATGAATGGGTACTTGCATTGTTTTTTCTTAAATAAATAATCAAATACACGTCATTTTAAAAAAAACATAATGAGTACGAACAAAATGAGGTCAAGGTCTTATTAGCTCCCTTGATGATATACTGTTTGTGTAATAGAGGTAAAACCGTGGTCACGTGACTTTGACATTGTATTGTTGTTACACATTGCTAAGTTAATCATTTTAACAGCTGTTCAAACTTTTAAATGAATGCAACAAAGACTGGGAAAACCTGAACACAAATGAACGCAATAAAACAACTGACTGGATTTCCAAAGATATTTCCAAGGGTGACAACGAGTTTTAACAAATGCGTATAAAATTAACATGATTTTCCCTAGCATCTGGTTAAGAGCCCTGCTCCCTTCCATCTGGTTAAGAGCCCTGCTCCCTTCCACCTGGTTAAGAGCCCTGCTCCCTGCCATCTGGTTAAGAGCCCTGCTCCCTTCCATCTGGTTAAGAGCCCTGCTCCCAACCAGCTGGTTAAGATCCCTGCTACACATTTTGTAAGTTTAACAAAGACTGTGGGCACCTTTCTTTCAATCTGTTTGAGGACCACATCAAATGTACCGATAAGTTTTGTATTCATTTTCGGACTTCCCCCGCCCACACCCACCACTCCCTCACTTTCGCTATTTCTAACTCAAAGGAATCATGACTTCCTCTTTCTTATAACCATCCAGAACCTTCACGTGCATTCTCCGCTCCACTTTTAAAATGAATTTATCCATGAACAATGCCCAAGTAACAATGCCCCCCCCCCCCTATGAAGAAGGACCAAGAGCGATTTCTTGTCAACTGAAATAATATAAATTAAACTTCATCTCTTTCTTATAACCATCCAAAACCTTCACGTGCATTCTCCGCTCCACTTTTAAAATGAATTTATCCATGAACAATGCCCAAGTAACAATGCCCCCCCCCCCCCTATGAAGAAGGACCAAGAGCGATTTCTTGTCAACTGAAATAATATAAATTAAACTTCATTTAGCTCTGGATCACTTGCTCTTGTCTGAAGCTCGATTAGTCTTCTGCCACGTCAGTCTTCTACGTCTGATTTGCTACAATTGTCATTTTGAAGTACATGTACCATTTGAAGTAGATGTACCATTTGAAGTACATGTACCATTTGAAGTACATGTACCATTTGAAGTACATGTACCATTTGAAGTACATGTACCATTTGAAGTACATGTACCATTTGAAGTACATGTAACATTTTAAGTACCGTAAACAGAGTTACTTTTAATTGCGTGCTAAAACTGCTTCAATCATAAAAGCACATTTGAAACGCGACAATGAACAGTTCTGTTTTTCTCTGTGTTTAGTTACGATAGAATAGTACTCTGTGTTTAGTTACGACAGAATAGTACTCTGTGCTTAGTTACGATAGAATAGTACTCTGTGTTTAGTTACGATAGAATAGTACTCTGTGTTTAGTTACGATAGAATAGTACTCTGTGTTTAGTTACGATAGAATAGTACTCTGTGTTTAGTTACGATAGAATAGTACTCTGTGTTTAGTTACGATAGAATAGTACTCTGTGTTTAGTTACGATAGAATAGTACTCTGTGTTTAGTTACGATAGAATAGTACTCTGTCATGTTTAGTTACCATAGAATCGCACTCTGTCATGTTAAGTTACAATAGAATAGTACTCTGTGTTAAGTTACAATAGAATAGTACTCTGTGTTAAGCTACAATAGAATAGTACTCTGTGTTAAGTTACAATCGAATGTTACAGTTCTCCAACGAACTCCCCAGATCAGTTCATGGTATTTATTCTCTTCTCCTCTTGCATCACTTCACATGAACAAATGTTCACGAGAAGTTGTTGCTTTTCTGTTAATATTCCCTTTTTTTTCCCCCAACAACTTTTGATTGGAGCCATTTACCCTCGGCGCCCCCTCGTATTGTTCATTTACTTAATTTATTGCATTACTTTAATACAGTTAGACACACGAGCAAGTTTAGGCCAATGTCTTGATGAACAACAGCTTATTGTTGACGCTGCCTTGAAAACAACACGCAGAAAAGAATGCAGATGTACAAGCGTAGTTATGTACACACTATAGAGTTATGGATGTACAGATAAGGTTATGTACGCACTAGCGTCGAATGGTGTTTCAAGTGTGTTTTTGCGTACGTTGACCAGACCTCTCTTTTACTGGATGATAGGTCTATTCTAGTCCACGTCTAAAGTATTGTTCCGTTTGCTGCCTGGTCAAAGTCTGATTGGGTCTTTAAACCGATTGATTCGTTTCTATTTTCCCAGGCGCCTACTCACATCCGTTCTCAAGTCTGATCAGTCCCGTTGACCTGGCGAGGGCCGGAAGTCATAAACGGAAGCGACGTCATCGGACCATCTTCACGGAGGAGCAGTTGGAGCGGCTCGAGGACACTTTCCAGAAAACTCACTACCCCGACGTCATGATGAGGGAGGAACTGGCCAACAAGGTGGAACTCAAGGAGGAGAGAGTCGAGGTGAGTAGAGCCCCTTTATCAGGGGTTCTCATTCATTAGACAGAGAGGTGACATTTAGACAGAACTAGAACCCAACCAACGGTTCTTTTTCATTGGATAGATAAGTGGCATTTAGTGAATGGTGGAATCAGATCGGTGGCATTAAGTC
Organism: Lymnaea stagnalis; assembly: GCA_964033795.1. Classification (NCBI taxonomy): domain Eukaryota; kingdom Metazoa; phylum Mollusca; class Gastropoda; family Lymnaeidae; genus Lymnaea; species Lymnaea stagnalis. Next base: position 1,142,668 of record CAXITT010000048.1, on the reverse strand, counting down.
AATGGTGGAATCAGATCGGTGGCATTATCAAATAGTTCGAATTTAGTCAATGGTGAATTGGATAGACGGCATTTAGTCGATGGTGGAATCAGATAGGTGGCATTTAGTACATGGTGGAATCAGATAGTTGGCATTTAGTCCATGGTGGAATCAGATAGGTCGCATTTAGTCCATGGTGGAATCAGATAGGTGGCATTTAGGGTTTTGGGGGGGGGGTGAGATAAAAAATATCTCAAGAAATGTTTCAAACATTAATCTACAAGGTGCTTGAAACAAAACCATGACATCTTTAAAGCTATACACTTGTCTACAGTAAAACCATTCAGTAAAAATGATATCATGAAGACTATACTCTTGTCTCTCACACATAATCTGGCGGTAGCACTTACTAGCACACTCTGACGATAGCACTTACTAGCATACTCTGACGATAGCACTTACTAGCATACTCTGACGATAGCACTTACTAGCACACTCTGACGATAGCACTTACTAGCATACTCTGACAATAGCACTTACTAGCATACTATGACGATATCACTTACTAGCATACTCTGACAATGGCACTTACTAGCACAATCTGACAATGGCACTTACTAGCACAATCTGAAAATCGCACTTACTAGCACAATCTGACAATAGCACTTACTAGCACAATCTGACGTTGTATACATTTTCATAGCACTCTCGGTCTGAATCTCAAGGTCACGTAACTACAACAATTTTTCTTCGGGTCAAACCCTCGGTGGGATGAAGGTCAAACCATCGTTGGGATGGAGGTCAAACCCTCGGTGGGATGAAGATCAAACCATCGGTGGGATGAAGGTCAAACCATCGTTGGGATGAAGGTCAAACCGTCGGTGATATGAAGATAAAACCATCGGTGGGATGAAGGTCAAACCATCGTTGGGATGAAGGCCAAACCATCGGTGGGATGAAGATCAAACCATCGTTGGGATGAAGGTCAAACCCTCGGTGGGATGAAGGTCAAACCATCGTTGGGATGAAGGTCAAACCCTCGGTGGGATGAAGATCGAACCATCGGTGGGATGAAGGTCTAACCATCGGTGGGATGAAGGTCAAACCATCGGTGGGATGAAGGTCAAACCGTCGGTGGGATGAAAGTCAAACGATCGGTGGGATGAAAGTCAAACCATCGGTGGGATGAAGGTCAAACCATCGGTGGGATGAAGATCAAACCATCGTTGGGATGAAGGTTAAACCCTCGTTGGGATGAAGCGTCTTCGTCAGCCGTTGTATAACTGGACCGCACATGAAAAAAAATCTTGTCCCGTGCAAAGGTCTAAAATGAAATCCAAAAGCCCAGGAAAAGGTATTACGAAAGGTCTAGAGTTTCAGATAATTCACGGCGATAAAAGGGAGGCAATCTCCGACATCAACCCGCCAAAGTTTCAGCAGACGATTATGTTCGCCAGGTACGGCGGTGCCCGTCGCCTTGCCCTGTCTCGTGTTGTCAGCGTGAGACCGGAGGTGGCCGGTGTCTATTAGCCAAAATAAGCCAGGATAAAATATCCCGCCTTGAAAACTTTAAAGGAGGCGAGCGACTTAAACGACAATTGAAACTGTGACGTGGCATAACCCTGTTAAATTATCGCAGCCGGCGCTAAACTGTTCCGTGGAGTAGTGGAGTAGGAGTCTCATATTTTGAATATGCCGGGCAGTCCGATCGTGACGTCACGCATGGTTATTTATTTATTTTTTTCAAAATTTAATTTGACCGATTAAGTAACGTTGTTATTAAATAGAACTGGAAAATGTTTAGACTTGCACAGAACTAAAAAAAAATGTTTAGCCTTTTGCACAGTACTACAAAATTTTGAGCCTTGCAGTACTACAGGATGTTGAGCCTTGCACAGTACTACAAGATGTTGAGCCTTGCACAGTACTACAAAATGTTGAGCCTTGCACAGTACTACAAGATTTGATCCTTGCACAGTGCTACACGATGTTGAGCCTTGCACAGTACTACAAAAGAGAACATCACAATCAAATGGAAGGAAAGACCCATCTGAGGAGTCTCTATCGTGGTCGTCGCTGAATCTGATAGCTGCGCGCCGGTTGGACAACATTATAGTGTGGCTGGATCTTGACGATTGTATCCCGGTCAGATCCATGTGTGCTGGATGGTCGGCCTCAGTGCTAATCCTGTGCCGCTTGTGCATAGATGCATGTCTGTGGAGTTGATGGCTTCAGGAGCCCCTCGGCGTTGGCGGAGAAATATGGCAGGACGGCATCTGCACCGGAGCCAGGCGGTGATCTTTCATGACTGTTGGCGGAGAAATATGGCAGGACGGCATCTGCATCGGAGCCAGGCGGTGATCTTTCATGACTGTTGACCACGGAATAATTGGTTTTAAAAAATCAGAGTGATGAATATAACAAGGAGGATCAATTTCATAAGAATGTGCGAAATATTCTATGCGCTTTTTATTTCCCTTTATTTCCACAACTTTAAGAAAGGTTTTAATTTGTAGAGAGTTGGAATTAGTTGATGCTTGATATATTGACGTCACTGCAGCTCTTGTCACGACTTGGCGGCTTCTCAAACTGTAGGATGGCATAGGGGTCTCGATATATGTGTCAGCAGTAATGGTTTTCGTTTGCTTATCAGTCAGCAATAATGGTTTTTATCAAGATAAATGTCAGCAAAAATCGTTTTTTGTCAACTTATGTTTGGCAACTGCAAGATCTGTTTGACATCAAATCTCCTATCTTTGACCTCTGCTGTCACTCATCATGTAGAATGTGGAGTAACTGAAACACATGCACTGCAGACTTCGAACTACCAATGCTGCACATGACTTAGAATAGCCAGTGTTTGTTGGATGAGCCCAGCAAGTTACTGGAGGATTCTATTTAAATAGTGAAGACACGGTCAGATCACTGGAACAAGTCACTGTGTCTTTTAGTGACAGTGTTTGTGACAAGTGTTTGTGACAAGTGTTTGTGACAAGTGTTTGTGACAAGTGTTTGTGACAAGTGTTTGTGACAGGTGTTTGTGAAAGTGCTGTGACAAGTGTTTGTGACTGGTGTTTGTGACAAGTGTTTGTGACAAGTGTTTGTGACAAGTGTTTGTGACAAGTGTTTGTGACAAGTGTTTGTGACAAGTGTTTGTGACAAGTGTTTGTGACAAGTGTTTGTGACAAGTGTTTGTGACAGAGTTTTTGACAAGTGATTGCCATGCCATGGTAGAGATCATGTCTAAATCCTCCCATCTCTCCACAGACTCGAGGGGAGGGTTGGTTGGGGGGGGGGGGCTGTGGCTCTGTCTCTATGAATAATGACTTGTCTAAACGTTTCTTTATTTCGCCACACAAACCACATGTGGCAGACGCTAGAATCGCCTGGTAACTGTCTTAATCGATGTCACTCATCTGTAATCGTTAATCTCTAAACCAAAATGGGTGAGATTTTCAATTTTACGATCTTCATCTTTCCATGTTTCATTAAAACACAAGTAACAGTGGTATAATATTTTCTTTCTTTCTTTCGTTCCTACCTTCCTTCTTTCTATTTTTCTTTCTTTATTTTCTTTCTTTCTTTCAGTCGTTCCTTCCCTCTTTCTTTCTTTCTTTCTTTCTTTCTTTCAGTCGTTCCTTCCCTCTTTCTTTCTTTCTTTCAGTAGTTCCTTCCCTCTTTCTTTCTTTCTTTCAGTCGTTCCTTCCCTCTTTCTTTCTTTCTTTCAGTAGTTCCTTCCCTCTTTCTTTCTTTCTTTCTTTCTTTCTTTCTTTCTTTCTTTCTTTCTTTCTTTCTTTCTTTCTTTTTCTTTCTTTCTTTCTTTCTTTCTTTCTTTCTTTCAGTAGTTCCTTCCCTCTTTCCTTCTTTCTTTCTTTCTTTCTTTCTTTCTTTCTTTCTTTCTTTCCTTCTTTCTTTCTTTCTTTCAGTCGTTCCTTCCCTCTTTCTTTCTTTCTTTCTTTCTTTCTTTCTTTCTTTCTTTCTTTCTTTCTTTCTTTCTTTCTTTCTTTCTTTCTTTTTTTTTCACACTCTCTCTTACACATGTCTACATCTAACATCTATTTTTTCAAGAGGACCAAAAAGTCTTATGTTTGGAAACGTTAGGTCGGCCATAGTGGGATTTCGGTTCCAGTTCCTTTTCCGGCTTGTGAACTGATAAATAATTGAAGGAACTGGCGAGGGAACCAATGAATGGAACCAAGGGGGGAACCACGGGAGAGAACCGAGGAAAAATGGAACCAAGGGAGGGAACAATGAAGAGAAACAAGAGATAGAACCAAGGGAGGGAACAAAGGGAGGGAACCAATGAAGGGAACCAAGAGAGGGAACTAAGGTTGGCTGTTGAGGATCATTTTCTGCTCACAACACGGGGCGGTAAAGTCGTGTCACGTGGGAGGGAAGGGGGGGGGGTGAATGGAAACGGACGAATCAAATAAAAAAGCTGAGACCGTTTGAAGGGTCCTGTGTCGAAGGCTTGCGGGGCGAAGATGGTCATGATAAGGACTACAAACACCTACATAACAGGGGAGGGCTGGTGGCGGGAAGACAGACTCGACCCCTGCTGGGGGGACGGGACCAGATCATCTCAAAGCCAATCTGATAAATAAAATACAAAAAACAAGTTGCGGTATTCTGGGCTCGGTACTTCTCTAAGGTCTAAATTATTTAAGATGTGCTTCTCTAAGGTTAGATGTTAAGGTCTAAATTATTTAAGATGTGCTTCTCTAAGGTTAGAGGTTAAGGTCTAAATTATTTAAGATGTGCTTCTCTAAGGTTAGATGTTAAGGTCTAAATTATTTAAGATGTGCTTCTCTAAGGTTAGGTCATTTGGGCTAAATTATTCAACGTGTGTTTTCTAATGCTTCATGTTGAGGGTTAAATTATGCTAATTTTCTAATATTAGATTTTAGGATTAAATTGTTCTTCTTTTCTAATGTCAGATGTACTATTTAAATGTGTAGCCTTTTAACTTTGTGACATGTGTAAAGGGGAGAAGGACAAGGGTCTGTTATTCTATAACTCAACATTCAGGGAATTCACGATAACAAACAAAAATAACAGTCACCATGTTTATGAACTCAGCATTAAGAAACTAACTAGAATTTGTTAAATTAAATACATTATTTAAATAGAAATATTTATCAATAGATTTGTTTGTGTGGTTGTGACTAACAAATAAGTGTGGGTCGTGTGGGTCGTGTGGTTTACACAATCAAGCTCCATTTTAGTCTTTATTTTGTTTATAACACCTGCTTATAAACACCTGCATATCAACACGTGCTTATCAACACGTGCATATCAACACCTGCATATCAACACGTGCATATCTACACCTGCATAGCAACACGGGCATATCAACACGTGCATATCAACACCAATGCAGCTGATACTATTTATAATCAGATTTATATTTACTTCTTTATAAGTAACGTGTAACCAGTCCTAGAAATGTAAACATCAATATAAATGTGACCAGTCCTAGAAATTTAAACATCAATATAAATGTGACCAGTCCTAGAAATTTATAAACATCAATATAAATGTGACCAGTCCTAGAAATGTAAACATCAATATAAATGTGACCAGCGGCGTGGAGAGAGGCGATTTGCTGTTGGGAACCAGCCTATAATCCTTGAAGGCCATGTGGATTTCGTCCCCCGAAGCCCACTCCATCGTCACATTGTGACGGACGGATGCCAGCAAAAAGTCCTATAAATGTGACATGTCCTGCCAATGGGACCAGTCCTATAAATGTGACATGTCCTGCCGATGGGACTAATTGGAAATAATTGGACAGGGGTGGGAGAACACACACGCTCGCGAAAAATCAGAATCTGAAAAAGAAAAAAAACAAATTAAAAAATCAAATTGCACCACCTCCCTCATGAAGAGTCCAAACATCTTTAGAAGATCAGGCTATAGGTCTGCATCAGGCTATAGGTCTGCATCAGGCTATAGGTCTGCATCAGGCTATAGGTCTGCATCAGGCTATAGGTCTGCTAGTCCGATATCCAGACGTAGTCCGATATCCAGACGTTCAGGCTATAGGTCTGCATCAGGCTATAGGTCTGCATCAGGCTATAGGTCTGCATCAGGCTATAGGTCTGCATCAGGCTATAGGTCTGCATCAGGCTATAGGTCTGCATCAGGCTATAGGTCTGCATCAGGCTATAGGTCTGCATCAGGCTATAGGTCTGCACAAACCGGAAGTTGAATTCAGGCGATATGTTTTTAATTTCTTGCTACGATTTTTTTATACATTAATTTTTTTTATAAATTGGAAAATTTCCTGGTGACATACAACCGATATATTTCACAAGAACTTTAGACCTTTCAAACACCAAGTTTTACAAAGAATGAAAAGTTTGCAACAAAAATTTATGCATTGTCCCCCTTCCTTTGTAGACGCAAAATTTTTACCATATTACCGTAGTAATAATAAAAAATAACATAATCATATCAATTGGACATAATTTTTACCGTACAATGTTATCTCCCCTGGCCAAAGATCTCCCCACGAACATAATCGCCCTTTACTTCGCACATCCGTTCCGTTTCTGCCGTGCTTGCGTTAAGACATGTTTTGATGTATTGTGTACACCCGGCTGTAGAGCGAGACCCCCAACATAAACCTAATGCATATGTTGGCCGTACACGAGGGGGCTCTCCGTGACGGCGTTATGAAAGACCACGGCGGTGGCTGGTATGAGATGATAGTTTCGTTCCTTTCTCCCCCCCCCCCTCTCCCCCCACTCCCCCCCCCCCTTGTAATCTGTAGGCGTAATAAAAGTGATCCATATTGAAAGGTGGGGGACTGTCCACGTCAAGACGGCTGACCCGAGCTTTTAGCACAAGAATAAAAATAAAACCCGAGTGTTTGTTCCGCTTAATCGTTGAGAATTTGCTCCAACTCTTGGATCTTTCAATGCTTTTGGGCATGCTCGAGATTTGTTCTGATGAATTTTAGGGCTGAACGGTGAAGAAGGGTTCTGAAGTGAAGACATGAATGAGAATATAAGATATATTCTGAAGTAATGTAGTGTATGGGAATAAAAGGAAAGTTCTCAAGTTATGAAGTGATTTGGAATAGATAAAGAGATGAGGATAGTGTTGTCAACGGAAGTAACATAATTCTGCTTCCGTTTTGCGTATTTGCTCTGTGGCGAATGGTGCATCTGATTTTCTATCAAGATCATGTTCAATTAGACCAGAATTTAGAGTTGTTGGTATGAGGGGTATCCAAGTGTCAGATGGCCATGTCTAGAGTTAATCCACTATCCACTTCAAATCCATTAGGATGTGGATGTGTGTCAACGTCCGGTCGTGTGTCATCTCATCATGTGCTCACACCTGACCCATCAGTGCATCTCGTGTGCTCACACCTGGCCCATCAGTGCATCTCATGTGCTCACACCTGGCCCATCAGTGCATCTCATGTGCTCACACCTGGCCCATCAGTGCATCTCATGTGCTCACACCTAGCCCATCAGTGCATCTCATTTGCTCACACCTGGCCCATCAGTGCATCTCATGTGCTCACACCTGGTCCATCGGTGCATCTCGTGTGCTCACACCTGGCCCATCAGTGCATCTCGTATGCTCACACCTGGCCCATCAGTGCATCTCGTGTGCTCAAACCTGGCCCATCAGTACATCTCGTGTGCTCACACCTGGCCCATCAGTGGATCTCGTGTGCTCACACCTGGCCCATCAGTGCATCTCATGTGCTCACACCTGGCCCATCAGTGCATCTCATGTGCGCACACCTGGCCCATCAGTGCATCTCGTGTGCTCACACCTGGCCCATCAGTGCATCTCGTGTGCTCACACCTGGCCCATCAGTGCATCTCATAGGGCCACGTTGACATTGTTTATTGACCTTTAAACATGCGAGGTAACTGCATAAGGTCTTGTTGGCATTGCTTCCCTTGTATCATAAATTTTAGTTTTTAGGAGTAATTCCCTTTAGCCGCATGCCTGGATTGAAGGATGACGTCAGACGTGTCTTGACGTCAGACGTGTGTTGACGTCAGACGTGTGTTGACGTCAGACGTGTGTTGACGTCCACAATTTCACCCATGCGCCAAACAATTATTTGAGCCGATTTTTTTTTCTTTTATTGAAATATTCTTGAACAAAATGTCAAAGGGGAAGCGACTCCAATTGTATTCTCGAAATCCGGCCGCCCGCTTAATTCCCCTCACGGTGTGACTCGCCCCTGTTTGTCTAGACCGACATGAACTCACTCCGGCGGCAACGCTACGACTGACACACTCAAAGGGAACCTGTCTGCACCACGGGAACACGACCAGACAGCGACGTATCCGCTATCGGCCCTCCAGGAAACAGAGACGCTGCCCCGAGTAGAGACCCCATCAAATCCTAATTCTATTGAAAGATGATTAACCGGACACCGGTGAGGTAGGGGCAGCTCGGGTGAGGGGGAAAGGGGGGGGGGTCCGGTCTCGGGTGGTGGGGCGCTAACCACTGTTAGAACCCGTTGGAAGTTTGATCAGGGAAAATATCGCCGCTAATATCGTACTGCCGTCCCCTTCAGGCTCTTCGGGGTCGTCACCGCCGCGAGAAAATTGCCGAATGTTTTCATTTCCAAAAGATTTGACCCCCCCTCTTTAGACATCCGGGCTATTTAAGGGTATTAGACGACTTGAGTAAACAGGGCGGCGAGGACTCGAGTGACAAGCTGCGGAACTGGAAACATCGCCGAACCTCGAGCACAATGGCGAGGGGGGGTAGGGGGGGTGACGCTCTGTGAGACGTCCTTGTCAAAACGAGGCCACATCTTGGGCACCCGTGGCGCGAGAACAAACCTTCGAGGACGCTGTCCTGTGACGAGTATTTAACAGGCGGGCCAGCTACAAGCCCTCCCCCATTTCCTCGGATTCTGGGATCGATTTCATGACCGCAAGGCTCCGCTTAAGCCTGATCGCCTCCTCATCCTTCCGTCTCGTCTGTCTCGGATGGCGAGATTCACGCCACGCCAGCGTTTAGCCAGATTGGCGGCATCCTTCGGTTTAGAATAGTGTTGATGTGACAGAAGCTCATCCCGAGAGTTGCAAAGACTTCTCTCGACAGCTGGCGTTTGCACGGGTGGATATTTTTTTGTTGTTAAATTGTCTCCATGTTTCTCAGATTTTTGGAATTCTTTATTGAACTTTTTTTTTTTTTTTTTTTTTTTTTAATTTAACACACACAATATGTTTTTCCTAGATAAGCACGCAATAGTAGTCAAGTTTTTTAGATAAACATAAACTAATTTTTTTTTTTTTTTTTTTATTTTTTTTTTTTTTTTTTTTTTTTTTGTTTTTTTTTTTTTTTTTTTTTTTTTTTTTTTTTTTTTTTGAATTGAACACACACAATATGTTTTTCCTAGATAAGCACGCAATAGTAGTCAAGTTTTCTAGATAAACATAAACTAATTCTCTAGACAATCCTTCTGCAATGCAATGATTACCTTGTCACAATTGTCTCAGTCTTGGCAAGTAAGACAAGAGTAGTTTTTTTTTTTTTAATATATATATTTTTTTACCATGTTCCTATTTTGAAGTTTATCAATATCGCAGATGTCATGGATGTGTCATCTAGTCACTGGTGATACCAATATCGCAGATGTCATGGATGTTTCATCTAGTCACTGGTGATACCAATATCGCAGATGTCGTGGATGTTTCATCTAGTCATGGGTGATATCAATATCGCAGATGTCATGGATGTTTCATCTAGTCACTGGTGATACCAATATCGCAGATGTCATAGATGTGTCATCTAGTCACGGGTGATATCAATATCGCAGATGTCATAGATGTATCATCTTGTCACTTGTGATATCAATATCCCAGATGTCATAGATGTATCATCTAATCACTGGTGATATCAATATCGCAGATGTCATAGATGTGTTATCTAGTCAATGGTGAGATCTATATCTCATATATCATATATGGGTCATCTGGTCACGGTTGAACCAGCTCCCCTTCCATATCCGTCATTGTGAAACCTCGACCATTTTCAAAAAAGTCCCTTAAAGCCATCTGTTTAGGTCCGCCTATGACCTGTGATGCACCCTCCTTGCCCTGCCTCATTTTCTGTTTCGGGTTGATCATGTAGTATAGGCCAAAACGTGCCAAAGTGTCCTCGTTTTATAGCCATTTTAATTGTTTCTATAGTATAGTAGTTACTATCCTAGTGTCTCATTTGTATTTACTTAGTTTACATGTTTTAATAATTGTAAAGCGCTTAGAGCTTTATGATAAGCGCTATATAAAAATGCCTAAATAAATAAATAAATAAATATCAATATCTCAAATGTCATGTTTGGGTCATCTGGTCACAGATGACATCAATATCTCATATATCATGTATGGGTCATCTGGTCACTGTTGATATCAATATCTCAGATGTCAAGTATGGATCATCTGGTCACAGGTGATATCAATATCTCATAAGTCATGGATGGGTCATCTGGACACAGGTGATATGAATATCTCATATGTCATGGATGGGTCATCTGGTCACAGGTGATATCAATATCTCATATGTCATGGATGGGTCATCTGGTCACAGGTGATATTAGAGAGGAGTGTCTCTCGTATGAGATCTCCTCTTGGCACTCTGTCTAGGGATGTGTTATTTAAGCCGAATAACCACACGGACATAACACCTATCTATATACATATAGTATAGACTGAAACGAAGTCTTAGTTAAAGGTGAAATTAACTACAAATATTTATTACACAATAATATTTACAACTTCCTACGTGAAACACTCGTGGTGCTCAATGTATATACATCAAACGGATTTCATCCAATTAGAAAGGTATATTAACACAAAGCAAGTGTCCCTAACATACAGACGGTATCATCATTACTACTGCTATATTGCTCAAGTTCTATGCTCGTTCTTGGTAAACTTAGCCTTTATAGATTCTGTGATGGTCTCGGTGGATCACACAGTGTGGGAGTCCTTCTGTTCAAGAAGCGTGTCCCTGTTCCGGCCTTCGGTGCTGTTCTGAGCGTAGCGAAGTCGGAGTTCCCGGTCGTAGAGTCCTTGGGATGTCTGCGAGGGGAAGATGACTCTCCCGCGATAAATCGTGGTGGTGAGAGTCCCTGGATCTCGAAGTCCTAGCTGTCAGGTAGTTTGGTGTAGGATGTAGATCAATCCCCTAGTTCCAGCTCAAGGTAAGTCGGTCCAGTAGTAGAAACCAGGCTAAAGGCAAAATGATACAAAATTGGATAAGTATCCAGGCGAATATCCATAAGCTGATAAGTCCCGTTCCAACAGCAACGAATTCAGATCGATGTATGGAAGGTGACATAGCTAGTACATATATACATCCAATTTGTGGATATAATATAAGTCTTTTCATTGTCGGCGGGAGCATATGTTGCATCGCGACAATGTTAGACCACTCAAACATTTTAATTAATGAAATATGGGACATGGTATCAATAACAATCATTATATCTACAGGTACATAGTGTCCGTATTGTCATCTCGTTAAAAGAGACATGGGCGAGTTGGAACAACAACCTACCATCCCCATGATGGGATGGCGGCATGTCGAAGCCCACAGCAAAAACAATAATATAATCCATAATATCAATATAAAGTGAATATAGGCATTATTGGAATAGGATCAACCACGATCGAATAATTGCGACATAGCGAATGAACAATACAAGTGCAATACCAAAATCATGGTTGCGTACTTACTAGTACTCTAGGTAGCAGTTGCAGTTAAGTATCACGCCAGTGAAGTACTAAGTCTAGTCACTTCAAGCGTCCACAATCAAGTGATCAGATCTTAAAAGTCATGTACTTGCTAATATCCTAGGATGCAGTTATGTATCATGCTGACGAAGTTCTGAGTGCAGATCCTTCCAGCATTCACCGTCAGGTGATCAGATCATAAAAGGCAGAATCTTGCTTGTTCGGGCTATTTATTCGTCACAGTGAGTCACTTACAGAGCTCGTTCTAAATATAGTTTCTTTCGTGAGTGTTTCTTTGTTTCTCACACCCAAGTAACCATGGCAACCAAGGCACTTGTTTCTCACACCCAAGTAACCATGGCAACCACGGCACTTGTTTCTCACACCCAAGTAACCATGGCAACCACGGCACTTGTTTCTCACACCAAAGTAACCATGGCAACCACGGCACTTGTTTCTCACATCCAAGTAACCATGGCGACCACGGAACTTGTTTCTCACACCCAAGTAACCATGGCAACCACGGCACTTGTTTCTCACACCAAAGTAACCATTGGCAACCACAGCACTTGTTTCTCACACCAAAGTAACCATGGCAACCACGGCACTTGTTTCTCACACCCAAGTAACCATGGCAACCACGGCACTTGTTTCTCGCAGCCAAGTAACCATGGCAACCACGGCACTTGTTTCTCACAGCCAAGTAACCATGGCAACCACGGCACTTGTTTCTCACAGCCAAGTAACCATGGCAACCACGGAACTTGTTTCTCACACCCAAGTAACCATGGCGACCACGGAACTTGTTTCTCACACCCAAGTAACCATGGCAAACCACGGAACTTGTTTCTCACAGCCAAGTAACCATGGCAACCACGGCACTTGTTTCTCACAGCCAAGTAACCATGGCAACCACGGAACTTATTTCTCACACCCAAGTAACCATGGCAACCACGGAACTTGTTTCTCACCCCAAGTAACCATGGCAACCAATCTGGAACACGTCTTCTAAAAATAGCTTTTATTTTATCTTGAAGGAATAGTTTTGTAAATCTTCTATAAATTTTCCGGCAACTGTTTGTTGATCTTCTGTGCAACCCTTTTGTCGTGCTAGACTACATGGTTAACTTAGTCATGTTAGATAGCATGCTCAACAAAAAAAAAATCAAAGTTAAAAATTTAATTTAAAAAAATTGTCCCTATTAGCGTTAAGCCGTAAATAAGGGGAAATAATCGTTTCAACCATAACATGAATTGATTCCCTTGAATTATTTTCTGATTTAGATTTCACCAATGTTGGCTATGAAAACGACATGCGTGAATAGACTAGTGTATTCAAAATAGAGTAGTGTATTCTAAATAGAGTAGTGTATTCTAAATAGAGTTGTGTATTCTAAATAGAGTAATGTATTCTAAATAGACTTGTGTATTCTAAACAGAGTAATGTATTCTAAATAGACAAGTGCATTCCAAATAGAGTAGTGTATTCTAAAAAGAATAGTGTATTCTAAATAGACTAGTATATTCTAAATAGGCAGGTGTATTCTAAATAGAGTAGTGTGTTCTAAATAGATTGGTGTATTCTAAAAAGACTAGCGTATTCTAAATAGAGTAATGTATTCTAAAATAGAGTGGTGTATTCTAAGTAGAGTAGTGTATTCTAAATAGAGTAGTGTGTTCTAAGTAGAGTAGTGTATTCTAAGTAGAGTAGTGTATTCTAAATAGAGTAGTGTGTTCTAAATAGAGTAGTGTATTCTAAATAGAGTAGTGTATTCTAAATAGAGTAGTGTATTCTAAATCAAGTAGTGTATTCTAAATCAAGTAGTGTATTCTAAATAGAGTGGTGTATTCTAAATAGAGTAGTGTATTCTAAATCAAGTAGTGTATTCTAAATAGAGTGGTGTATTCTAAATAGAGTAGTGTATTCTAAATCAAGTAGTGTATTCTAAATAGAGTAGTGTATTCTAAATAGAGTAGTGTATTCTAAATAGAGTAGTGTATTCTAAATAGAGTAGTGTATTCTAAATAGAGTAGTGTATTCTAAATAGAGTAGTGTATTCTAAATCAAGTAGTGTATTCTAAATAGAGTAGTGTATTCTAAATAGAGTAGTGTGTTCTAAATAGAGTAGTGTATTCTAAATAGAGTAGTGTATTCTAAATAGAGTAGTGTATTCTAAATAGAGTAGTGTATTCTAAATAGAGTAGTGTATTCTAAATCAAGTAGTGTATTCTAAATAGAGTAGTGTATTCTAAATAGAGTAGTGTATTCTAAATAGAGTAGTGTATTCTAAATCAAGTAGTGTATTCTAAATAGAGTAGTGTATTCTAAATAGAGTAGTGTATTCTAAATAGAGTAGTGTATTCTAAATAGAGTAGTGTATTCTAAATAGAGTAGTGTATTCTAAATAGAGTA
>CAXITT010000048.1:1084741-1127157 GCA_964033795.1 Lymnaea stagnalis | reverse complement strand
TACCTAGGAGAGTTGGAACTGAGTGCTACCTAGGAGAGTTGGAACTGAGTGCTACCTAGGAGAGTTGGAACTGAGTGCTACCTAGGAGAGTTGGAACTGAGTGCTACCTAGGAGAGTTGGAACTGAGTGCTACCCAGGAGAGTTGGAACTGAGTGCTACCTAGGAGAGTTGGAACTGAGTGCTACCCAGGAGAGTTGGAACTGAGTGCTACCCAGGAGAGTTGGAACTGAGTTCTACCCAGGAGAGTTGGAACTGAGTGCTACCTAGGAGAGTTGGAACTGAGTGCTACCCAGGAGAGTTAGAACTGAGTTCTACCCAGAAGAGTTGGAACTGAGTTCTACCCAGGAGAGTTGGAACTGAGTGCTACCCAGGAGAGTTGGAACTGAGTGCTACCCAGGAGAGTTGGAACTGAGTTCTACCCAGAAGAGTTGGGACAGTGTTGTAATTTTAAGGCAGTGCTACCCAAGGGAATTGGCACAATGTCACCTAACTTTTTTGCCCCACGCCCCACCTAAACACCCCAAAAATGGTTAATGCACCCACCCAGTGCACCCACCCAGTGCACCCACCCAGTGCACCCACCCAGTGCACCCACCCAGTGCACCCACCCACCCACCCACCCAGTGCACCCACCCACCCTCGCTAGTGAAGTGATCTGGTCATTCCCTCCAGTGACGTGATCTAGTCATTCTCGCCAGTGACGTGATCTGGTCTTTCTCGCTAGTGACGGGATCTGGTCATTCTCGCTGGTGACGGGATCTGATCATTCTCTCCAGTGACGTGATTTGGTTATTCTCGCCAGTGAAAATATCTGGTCATTCTAAGTGACGAGGATCAAGGTTACAATGAAAGGTTAGAGATGGATAAGTTATAGGAAAGGCACTTTATGGTTCTCAAACTGTCGATCTTAAAAACAATCTTTACATGTCTTATCCTTTATTCCGTTGAGATCACAGACCTGGAGTCATAGACCTGGAGTATTAGACCTGGAGTCTTATATCTGGAGTCATAGAACTGAAGTCTTTGACATGGAGTCTTAGACCTGGAATAATAGAACTGGAGTCTTGAGCATTTAAAACACCAATGTAGAGTAAATAAATAAGCCCACACTATATTGGGTGTTGACCATAACACTAGATATCAAAGAGGCGTTGGTGTAATCGCCGCTACAGATCATGGTGCCGGTCATAAAGTCTTGATTGATGCGCCACGCGAACTTTTTGTTGGCCGGTTGCTAGGCATAAACCCGTGCTGGATAGATTGCTTGGAACAAAGGGAGGCAAGATTCAAGTTGGACAACTCGGTTGCCATAGGCAACGGACGAGTCTTAAACAGTCGTTACAACTTTATTCTCCATGGATTTGATCGATATGTGAATTTGTTGACTTACTTGAGGAGGGGCAGGACCTGGGTCAGGATCTGGGGTAGGACTTGGGGCAGGACCTGGGGCAGGACTTGCGGCAGGACCTGGGGCAGGACTTGGAGCAGGACCTGGGGCAGGACTTAGGGCAGGACTTGGGGCAGGATCTGGGGCAGGACCTGGAGCAGGACTTGGGGCAGTGGCAGGAGTTGCGGCAGGACCTGGGGCAGGACTTTGGACAGGACCTGGGGCAGGACTTGGGGCAGGACTTTGGGCAGGATCTGGGGCAGGACCTGGAGCAGGACTTGTGGCAGGACCTGGGGCAGGACTTCGGACAGGACCTGGGGCAGGACTTGGGGCAGGACCTTTGGCAGGACTTGGGGCTGGACTTGGGGCAGGACTTGGGGCAGGGCTTGGGGCAGGGCTTGGGGCAGGGCTTGGGGCAGGGCTTGGGGCAGGGCTTGGGGCAGGGCTTAGGGCAGGGCTTGGGGCAGGACTTCGGGCAGGGCTTTGGGGAGTGGTAGACAAGTAAACATTAAAATTATAAGGGGTGGGGAGGTATAGTTCTTAGGTCTAAAAAGATTACTTTTTCTTGGTAATGGTGATTAAATTCTTCTTATTTATTGTCAATGTGAGGTAGTTGTGAGCTCTGGATATAAGGAGATAATTTGATTTGTTTGACAAGATCGCAGCTGCTTATTACAAGATCTAAGCTGGTTATTGCAAGATCTCAAGATGACTATCTGACAAACGTCAATGCTACAATGAAGATGACTATCTGACAAACGTCAATGCTACAATGAAGATCACTATCTCCAAGTTTTTGCACCCCCCCCCCCCCCCAGAACATCTCGCATGTTTTGAGGCCAGTCTTTCTTGTAAATATTAAAATGGAAATACAACCCAACGCGGCAACATGGCGTAAGAAAACATTTTAATTTAACCCCTGCGAAGTTCATTACATTTGGTCCCTTACTCTCTTCACATATGTAATATTACTCCTCTCCGTGGAAGTTTCCTCCCTGTAGGGTATTATCGCATTGACTCCCGTATCAGTGTCATCATGTGCCAGTGATCTTGTATTGAAACGTTGTAAGACAATATGGCATTAAGACGCCATGTCACTGCCAGCACGCCACGCATGAGTTGGCACAAATGCCAGAGTGACTCCTGTGACACGGGGATCCTAGAGTCATTGATACCATTGTGTCTGTTAGGATTTGCCTGACTGAGTTCTCGGGTCTTTAGATCCACCCGCTGGCATTCTAGAGACTCCGGATTTGCAGAGCCTTAAAGTAGAATGTAAGACACAATCCTTTAAATTCTGCAGATTCAGTCAATGTTGGAGGGCCGTAAGATACATTAATATTGTCACGTCAGTTTGTTTCAAATAGCGTTTGAGATTTTGTTTGTGATTTTTAGCAGTATCTCACATGTCTGTGTGTGAGAGTGTGTGTATGTCTGTAAGTGTGTGCGTGCTGGCGATTATGTGTGCGTGTTTTTGTGTGCAGTGTATGCGTCAGTACTCCATGACTTCTATAATAATACTCCTTGACCTTCTATCATAATACTCCATGACCTTTTATCATTATACCCCATGGCCTTCTATCATAATACCACATGAACTTCCAGCATCCCATCCATTGATGTAAGAGCGGTATATCCATGGCAAATCCATTCATGTAAGAGTGACATATCAATTGCACATCCATTCATGTAAGAGTGGCATATCCGTGGCTCATCCATTTAAGTAAGAGTGACATATCCATTGCGCATCCATTCATGCAAGAGTGACATATCCATGGCACATTCATTCCTGTAAAATTGACGTATCCATGGCATATCCACTGTTCGTTGCAACCATTAACATTCCAACATGCAATGAGACGCGTATGTCTGACGTGTCCCTTCCTAACCAGTGAGTCTCACCACTGGCGGATGGTTGGCATCTCCTGTTTCCATGTCATCTCTCTCGACTGACATGTCCACGTGCACTAAACCGTGTCGATCTCGGCAATCACCGACAGCAAATACCCCTCGCCAATGTAGTCAGCACAGTTCCACACACACACACACAATTATTCAATAAATGTTCAATTGGAGCTTACAGACATTACAATTGGAGCTTACAGACATTACAATTGGAGCTTACAGACATTACAATTTGAGCTTACAGACATTACAACTGGAGCTTACAGACATTACAACTGGAGCTTACAGACATTACAACTGGAGCTTACAGACATTACAACTGGAGCTTACAGACATTACAATTGGAGCTTACAGACATTACAATTGGAGCTTACAGACATTACAATTGGAGCTTACAGACATTACAATTGCAGCTTACAGACATTACGTTCAATCAAGCCGCTAAACGTGTCACCAGACAAAGACAGTCATCGCTTTTTCGAACAATTAAAAAACCGAAACGGAGGAGGTCATGGTGAGCGATTTGCCCTCGCCGTGTGGAGATATCCAGTCCCACAAGTAACATACCATGTCAATGACACACAATCCTCGGCCTGGGCTGGAGTCGGGCGTACTTTTGTAGGAATTCACGAGAGGAGACGTCCCCAGTCTTCCCACTGGATGCAATATTCATGAGCGTAATGCTGCTGGATAGAGGATTATCACTCTCACGGTACGTCCGCCCTTCGTACACACTCTGTGTTTGGAGCGTGGTGCTAGTGCGTGGACAGCGTGGTGGTTATGGGTGGTGCATGTGCGTGGATGGCGTGGTGGTTGTGGGTGGTGCATGTGCGTGGACGGCGTGGTGATTGTGGGTGGTGCATGTGCGTGGACGGCGTGGTGATTGTGGGTGGTGCATGTGCGTGGATGGCGTGGTGATTGTGGGTGGTGCATGTGCGTGGAAGGGTCGGAGCGGTCGTTGATCTGTCCCCCCATCACACCAGCATCTACAACACTTGGTTCCGGATACTTGGCTGCCAAATCTCAACGATGTTCTCACTGATAGACCGACCGCAACGGGCACTCCCGCATTTAGACTGCTGATGAAATGAATTGTCGACAGCCATCAAGAATTGTCCCAATGCTTAAACGACAACTACCATCATGAATTGTCCAATATTACCAAAAGCCCCACCGACTTGTGTCAGCTCTCTTCCAACATGGGTTTGAGAAAGTTACAACTTTACTTCTACCATCATTTCAGTTAACACAACCCAGACTCATGTCCAACTCACGAGACCCACTGACTCATGTCCAACACACGAGACACATCGACCCATGTCCAACACACGAGACCCACTGACCTATGTCCAACACACGAGACACACCGACATATGTCCAACACACGAGACCAACTGACCCATGTCCAACACACGAGACCCACTGACCCATGTCCAACACACGAGACCCACTGACCCATGTCCAACACACGAGACACACCGACCCATGTCCAACACACGAGACACACCAACCCATGTCCAACACACGAGACACACCGACCCATGTCCAACACACGAGACCCACTGACTCATGTCCAACACACGAGACACACCGACCCATGTCCAACACACGAGACACACCGACCCATGTCCAACACACGAGACCCACCGACCCATGTCCAACACACGAGACACACCGACCCATGTCCAACACACGAGACCCACCGACCCATGTCCAACACACGAGACACACCGACCCATGTCCAACACACGAGACCCACTGACCCATGTCCAACACACGAGACACACCGACCCATGTCCAACACACGAGACACACCGACCCATGTCCAACACACGAGACCCACTGACTCATGTCCAACACACGAGACACACCGACCCATGTCCAACACACGAGACCCACCGACCCATGTCCAACACACGAGACCCACCGACCCATGTCCAACACACGAGACACACCGACCCATGTCCAACACACGAGACACACCGACCCATGTCCAACACACGAGACACACCGACCCTTGTCCAACTCACGGGCCGATGGCTGTCGGTTACAAAACTGCCGAGCCAGGACGCCACTGATGACGGGGAAAGAATCCCTCTAAGCGAGTGTGTCCTTGAGCCTCGCAGATCCTCGCAGAGAGCAAACTCGTGCAAGTTAATCACCACAATCCAGCCGGCGAGACAACCCTTCTGATCAGATGAACGCCCTCCAGTTCTCTCCCTTTTATCAGCTTCTATGGATTTCTTCATTTTGTTAGTCTATGGCCATTCAAGTTTTTTTTTAAACTTTATGGCTGGGTGGTAAAAATGTGGGGAGGGGGTGGCTGAGCACTCTCATCCGGTTTTAGCGGAGCCTTTAATCGCACTTTGATCAATAATGGACGCGGCCAGTCGGGCGCTAACCCAACAACAGAATTAAAGAATTACTTATAGATATCGATCCACAGATCAAAAGGATCGCAGTCGCTTTTCACCGACCGTCCCACAGAGATCGCCCCACCGACCGCCCCACAGAGATCGCCCCACCGACCGCCCCCACAGAGATCGCCTGCTTTTCTGGGAGCACACGGGAACAGGGTGGTATGGGGAAGTGGAGGGACACGGGAACAGGGTGGTATGGGGAAGTGGAGGGACACGGGAACAGGGTGGTATGGGGAAGTGGAGGGACGCGGGAACAAGCGGGCACGTGCAATTACAGTGCACACTGGAGCACATCGTTACCGAGGAGGGGGGGCGATGAGGGTAGAGGCTAAGGGCACTGTATTTCCAGACTTTCCATGCAGACCCCTGCCCCTCCTACTATTAGTTCTATAAGTTTATCGTCATTTCTTTTTGTGTATTTGTGTCTGTTTCGCATATCTGCCAACCTGTTGACGTCATCGTCCAGAACCCATGAATACAATATTGACACGTGATTTTGCGCTGTAAGCTGTCTCCCGGACAGTGCGTGTAGCCGTGCGTGTAACCGGGCGTGTAGCTACGCTCTCTCGAGGGCCTCATAATGCCGATAAACGCGAGGGCAGAGAATGAGGACGAGAGAGCCCTCATAAAAACCGATGTGGGAGACGTGTTTAAAGCGTCTGTGTGTGTGTGTGTGTGTGTTCGATTACGACCCTGTTTGGCTTTACTGGCGCCCCTGGCGCCTCTTGCACCCCGAGTCTGTCCATTCAGCGGAGACTCAATCTGAGAGATAATATCAAATTGTACTGGACGGCCACGCATGGCAGAGAACATCCCCTCAAAATACTGGACGGCCATTCAATTCAGGAAACACGATTTTCAAAATATAAATGAAGAAATATGGGGGTAGGGGCAGGGGTAGAGCGAGAGATGAGTGGGTTCGGGTGGAGGGTTTGTATGGGGGGTGGGGGTGGTGGGTTTCGGTGGGCCGATTATATGGCTTGATACTGAATGGGTGGGTGATTCGATTAAAGTCAGACGCGCTCCAAACACATTAGGAAATCGCTTTGCGAATTAGTTGCTCTGATGAGAAAACATCGCAGCGGGGATCTACGCCAGACTTGCTGCAGATCGAAGGGGAGATAACGCTCTTAGGGAAGCATACACAGTCGAGGCAGGGGAGGGAAGGGGGTGGGGGAGGGGGAGCTGGGGAGAATAAAAAGCGTCGAGCGTGTGTGTGTGTGTGTTTGATGGCGATGGTGTGATAAGTACGTCAGCCGGGCGATGGCCCGTAGGGCTGACGATACTCTCCCCATGGCCATGGCTGATGGCCGCTGCTGCTGCTACGGGTTTCCCCGATGTTCTGTTGATCTGTGTGATGGGAAAGCTGTGTAGTGTAGGGCCGCGTAGCTTTTTCTCTCGATGGCGCCCGGTCCAGCCTCCACTGGACGAATTATTCAGACTAATTGTTTATGATTTGGCTAAGCGGCTCCCCCCCTTACCCCCCCCCTTACTCCCCCATCCCTTCTGATCCGCACCCGGTCCGCGCGCCCTTGCTCGCGAGCTCGTTCAGCGTTATTCGATACGACAGGGGGGCGACAATTTGTCCACGGTATCTACTCGTTTATCTCTCCTGCCTCTTTTATAGGATGGCTATCCATTGCTGGATTCGCGCATTTCTTTTCATTATCCTCGCACAGTAATTGTCGAGCCCTTTATTTTTTTTATTTTGTGTGTGTCATTATGGCTTCACTCCCCTGACAGTCGAGACATTCAATGTTTACCTAGTTTATGTCTTTTATCTCCCTTGAAAATCTATTTTGAAAATCGAACGGGTCTACATCGGACACATTTTAGGATTCCATCAAAATTTGTTAATTTGGAAAGCTGATAAACGAAATAATTATTGTGAAAGCTTTCAAACACCCACACCCCCACCCTTCCTCACAACCCACCCCCCCTCACAACACACACCCCCTCACAACACACACCCCCCTCACAACCCACACACACCTCAACCCTCTCCACACACAATGCAAATTTGTCCGACCATCTCAATGTCCTAGACACAGGAGTTATTGCTTTTGCCAGATTACGTTCCTCGTGGAAACAATTAGTGCGAGATAGATTGATCACTTAGATAGATTTGTCACAGAGATTGGCCGCAGAGATAGACCGGCAATTGAGATAGATTGATCATTTAGATATATCGATCATGCTTGTATATTTTTTTAAAAATAGAAATGTGTTGGCCATTAAGGTAAGGCTTTTCCAAGGCTATAGATTGGCCATATATAAAGTTTCGTCAAGGATATATGGGTTAGGGATAGATCGGTCACGGATAGATTGGTGAGGGATATATTGGCTAGGGATAGATTGTTGAATTATAGATTGGTGAACGATAGATTGATGAGGGATAGATTGGTGAGGGATAGATTGGTGAGGGAGAGATTGGTGAGGGAGAGATTGGTGAGAGATAGATTGGTGAGGGATAGATTGGTGAGGGATAGGTTGGTGAGGGATAGATTGGTGAGGGATAGATTGGTGAGGGATAGATTGGTGAGGGATAGATTGGTGAGAGATAGATTGGTGAGGGATAGATTGGTGAGGGATAGATTGGTGAGGGATAGATTGGTGAGGGATAGATTGGTGAGGGATAGATTGGTGAGGGATTGATGACTGAAGGATAGATGACTGAAGGATAGATGACTGAAGGATAGATGACTGAAGGATAGATGACTGAAGGATAGATACGTCAGGTATGGTTTAGTTTAGGAATAGTCAGTGGTGACATTTAGCGCAGTTATCGGAATTTAATTCCGTGAAATCAGTGTCATCCTATTCCCTTCATCTTCCCTTTGAAAAACAGGGGAAGGTTATTGCTGGCTTGGGGTTGTGACTGGCTTCATAGGACCTGTTGTAATCGGCAACGAATCCATGTGCCGAGTTTCAGCTCGATAGGTTGACGGGAAGTGGGTCAACTAGTCGTCTGAAGATTTTGACCGCCACGAACAAAAGCGAAGTCATTATAAAGGATTTAGTGTGTGAAATAACTACACTTGGTACGCACTCATAGATTATGTTTTAAAAATATCAATCAAACAATATTTAGTCTTTTTTTTTTAAAAAAATGAACCAGTTGTTCAAGATGACCAGTAGGACTTTAACATCAGGTTCGGCGGTTCGGACACATAATTCGGTCTCGTTTGACCGAAACCGGCTGAATCCCAGCACTGCGTACATGTATAAGTGGGCTTCAGAACGAGTGCCATGTAATGATCTAACCTCTAGAACTACTTAGTAGCGACAGAACTTTAGATCCGACAGCATGCCAAACAGCAAACAGCTGTGCTGTGAAATTTGAAAAGGGTTTAACATGTGGGGAAAATATGCTGCTGTCAAAAACATCACAGTAATCTCAATGAATCTCCAATGTTGCTGTTTCATTTCTATTGTGGCTGTTTCATTTCTATTGTTGCTGTTTCATTTCTATTATTGCTGTTTCATGTTTATTTCTCCTGTTTCATTTCTATTGCTGCTGTTTCATTTCTATTGCTGCTGTTTCATTTCTATTGCTGCTGTTTCATTTCTATTGTTGCTGTTTCATTTCTAGTTTTGTTGCTTCATTTCTATTGCCGTTTCATTTCCATTGCAGCTGTTTCATTTCTATTGCTGCTGTTTCATTTCTATTGTTGCTGTTTCATTTCCATTGTTGCTGTTTCATCTCTATTGTTGCTGTTTCATGTCTATTGCTGTGTTTCATTTCTATTGCTGCTGTTTCATTTCTATTGCTGCTGTTTCATTTCTATTGTTGCTGTTTCATTTCTATTTTTGTTTTTTTCATTTCTATTGTTTCTGTTTCATTTCTATTGCTGCTGTTTCATTTCCATTGCTGCTGTTTCATTTCTATTGTTCCTGTTTCATTTCTATTGTTGCTGTTTCCTTTCTATTGTGGCTAATTTATCTCTATCGTTGCTGTTTCAGGTTTGGTTCAAGAACAGGCGAGCCAAATGGAGGAAGCAAAAACGAGAGCAGGAAGCAGCCGAGAAACGAATTAGTGACGTCAGCGGGTCGTCGTCGAGCAAGCCAGGCCACGAGGAGGCTGGGAAATGCGTGACGTCATGCGACGAGGACGACAGAGAGGATTCCATCTGTGTCGACGGCGAGGAGAGGGAGGATGAAGAGGGAGGCTACTCGCCGGACTCAAGGCTGGACGTGTCCCGGTCTCCTCCCGACAGCATTCACTCCTGCCAGCACATGACCATGAGGCCTCCCCAGAGCGCGGCTGTCGACCTGACCCGCTTACAGGAGACCGGCCCCCTGACGGGCAGAAAGGAGGACATTGACACCAGGGCAGGACACAGAGACTCGTCGGATGACGAGCTGTCCCCTTGAGAGCGTGTGTCTGGACACACCGCCACGCAAAAAACTTTGGTCCAAAGACACAGTGTTTATTTATTGTGGACAGCGGCGGTGAGAGTGCCACACCTGAACTGTTACTCCAGCATGCTGCTGACCGCAGGAGTAAGCTGATGACAGATCTATGCCGACTATCCTGCTGCCGGACACTGGTCAAGAAGAGAGCTAGCAGTGTGCCGAAGCCGTGACAGAACGTGTAGTGTTACAAAGCCATCCATTAATTAAATAATAATTTCCGTAAATAATGAACAAAATATGAGTATAAGTAATGTAAATATTTGTTTAAAATTCCCGGATGTTACCAATGACACCTACTGATTCAGTTGTCCTTAAAGCAAATCTATTTATACGCTATGATTAAAGAAGATACCTGGGTGTCATATACATGGCAGGACTTTCGGCAGGACATTTAGACAGATTGTTAGTCGTTGACGTCACCAGAGCTAAACGTACAATCATAGAGACACAGTGGTGTGTCGCAAAGATGTGTCTCCGTGATGTGTCTCAATGATGTGTCTCAGTGATGTGTCGCAATGATGTGTCTTAGTGATGTTTCGCAATGATGTGTCACAATGATGTGTCGCAATGATGTGTCGCAATGATGTGTCACAATGATGTGTCACAATGAAGTGTCACAATGATGTGTCACAATGATATGTCTCAATGTTGACATTACTATTTGTGTCGTAAAACTAGACATCTACTGCATAAATCTTTGTTGTGGAAATGAAAACACATAAAATGTGATTCAGCCTTACTGCACACCATCTTAACATCACCTGTTCTCACCTTTCCTCACCTGTTCTCACCTGTAAACCGATGTAGTTGTTGATGTATGGTCAGTTGAATGATGTTTGGACCAATCATCATAACCATCTGTACAATTGTTCTAGAAACAACAATACTAGAAAAAAAAACATAACTTAATATAAGCTGAAATTGCAATACAGATTTAGTCAAATATAGCAGTACACTTATTACAGATACAATAAAATACATCACTATACTAATTACTGAGTTAGTCAAATATTTCAATGCTCTTATCACAGACTTGGTAAACTGGGTCATTACGCTATTATTAGAATGTGACCAGAACGTGGTCACAATTTCCTGCCGCAACCAAGAGGGCAAAAACTAAAGAAATATTTGTCGAGGCAAAAAATGGCAAGTGTTGGAATTAAATAAAACTTTTAGATTTAACAGAACCTGTTTTAGGAAAGCTTGCAGTGTTGTTGCTGTATTAACTGAAAGCAGCGGTTCTCTACCTGTGCGTAGCGACCCCTTTGGGGGGGGGGGGTCGAGCGACCCTAACACAGGGGTCGCCTAAAACGATCGGAAAACGCATATGTATAAATTAGCAGCGAACATAATTTTATGGTGGGAGGTGGGGGTCACCACAACACGAGGAACTGTATGAAAGGGTCGCGGCATTACGAAGTTTGAGAACCACTGGCTTAGAGCATTCATTCGTGTATTTTTATTTCAATAAGTGCAAACTTTGTGTGTACATGTACAGGGCTTCATATTTATTATTCTGTCAGCTGTCTTCATTGACGGACAGCCCCGCTTATATGTGCTGTCTTCATTGACGGACAGCCCCGCTTGTTTGTGCTGTCTTCATTGACGGAAACCTCGCTTATATGTGCTGTCTTCATTGACGGACAGCCCCGCTTGTATGTGCTGTCTTCATAGACGGACAGCCCCGCTTGTATGTGCTGTCTTCATTGACGGACAGCCCCGCTTGTATGTGCTGTCTTCATAGACGGACAGCCCCGCTTGTATGTGCTGTCTTCATTGACGGACAGCCCCGCTTGTATGTGCTGTCTTCATTGACGGACAGCCCCGCTTGTATGTGCTGTCTTCATTGACGGACAGCCCCGCTTGTATGATCTGATTTTGATGTGTTACGTCATTTAGTTAAATTTTGTTGAATGTAAATACGACATACACCTGAATGGAACAAAGCAGGACGAATCATGTAAGAAAGAAAGATAGAAAGAAAGATAGACAGACAGACAGAAAGAAAGACAGACAGAAAATAAGAGACTAAGAAAGTACGGGAGAAAGAAGAAGACATTCTTGCAATAATTTTATCACGTATTTTTATCTATCTATTTTGGTCCACACTTGATGGTGTTGAAGTAGAACAATTGATGGTGTTGAAGTAGAACAATTGATGGTGTTGAAGTAGAACAATTGATGGTGTTGAAGTAGAACAATTGATGGCGTTGAAGTAGAACAATTGATGGTGTTGAAGTAGAATAATTGATGGCGTTGAAGTAGAACAATTGATGGTGTTGAAGTAGAACAATTGATGGTGTTGAAGTAGAACAATTGATGGCGTTGAAGTAGAACAATTGATGGTGTTGAAGTAGAACAATTGATGGTGTTGAAGTAGAACAATTGATGGTGTTGAAGTAGAACAATTGATGGTGTTGAAGTAGAACAATTAATGGCGTTAAAGTAGAACAATTGATGGTGTTTAAGTAGAACAATTGATGGTGTATATTATAGTAGAAAAATTGATGAACATTGAACTGACTTGCTTAAATAAACTGAATATGTCAAATATACGTGTTCAACTTTCGTGTCATCATGTCAATTCCTGTCATGTCATGTTGCTTTGGCATGTTGTCACGTCATGTAGTGTCACGTCATGTAGTGTCGTCGTGTCATTGTATATTGTATACCATGGGGCACTATAGCGTTATACTAACCCTATAGCGTTATACTAACCCGACACCAGGTTGTACCCCATGCCAAGTTGTCACTGACAATGACAGCAAAGACGTTGATTTTAAAGTCCGCCCCCCTCTGACCTCACACACGTGTTTAAAAATAACTCAACAACAGATACACACCTAGAGCTTTATTTGAGAGAACCATAGTTAGATATTGTCCTAATACTGAAAGCATTAAGCTACTATCACACTGACACAGTATCGCTACGAAATTCTAGACTGAAATACAAGACCGAATTTTCTGTGGAGAACTGCGTCCCTTTCAACACATTTTAAACAGCCATCTTCATTGTTTATTATGATGACGGTCTTGGCCTTTCATGCCAATTGCTGATCGGTGTCGATGGCCAAACTCATTTTAGTTGCAAGTTAAATAATTAGTTACTAGTTATTTCTCAAATAAATTACAATTATTAATTATAAATATAAATACAGCGTTGAAGTGATCTTTCGGATGATTCTGCCGAAAAAAAAATTTGATTTCAACCGAAATTCGTTGGTACGCGTCAGCGAAGCACTGACTGCAACCAAATTTGACTTAGCTGCTGTGAAATCTGCACTTTGTTTGTGCATTTGCTTTTTTGTCCTACCGAATTCTGTCTCGTATATCAGTCTAAAATTTCGGCGCAATGCGGATCCAATGTGACCGCAGCCTTATCTGGCATTCCAAATGTCGGTCAGAATGAAGGGATCTGCAGGCTCCGCTTCAACTGGCGGTATCCATGTTTAATGTTGATGCCCATCAGTTCCATAAGCCTTCCTGGCAACCCGATCCGTCACGTGTCATTTCAGCTTGAATTACGCTGCATCCAATTAGTTCGCCTACCATTACCCACACACTCACCCACACATGTTCGCCTACCATTACCCACACACTCACCCACACATGTTCCCTTACCATTACCCACACACTCCCCACAATTGTTTTCCCTCTCATTACCCACAAATGAACCCACACATGTCCCTTGACCATCACCCCCCCCACACACACCCCATTTTCTCACTACCACTACCCGCACACTCACACAAATGATTCACCGCCATCGTCCTCTCACTCATCCACACAAGTTGTCCCACCATACCCCTCACATGTCCCCCCCACAATCATTCAGACATGTTTCCAAACACCATCAATTGCACAGTTACGTACCTCATAAAGGATGTTGCAATTTACTTTATTTGCCATGGCGCCTTAAACACAACATAATGTAATAATTAAACAGTATAAAGAACAACTGCACAGTATACAGAATAATTGAACAGTATACGGAACAATTGAACAGTATACAGAACAATTGAACAGTATTGAACATCTGAACAAAGCCTGTAATAAAAACCATGACTAAGCAAATAAAAAGTGTCTTGGCAAGGCCAGTAAACCTGCAGGAGATGCACCACACGCGTTAGGTCCCATAACAACCTGTAATAAAGTTATTTCCAAAATGTATGTCGCAGGCAGGGTGTAGCTGTGTCAGGCAGGGTGTAGGTGTGTCAAAAAGGTGTGTCATGCAGGGTGTAGGTGTGTCAGACGGGGTGTAGGTGTGTTAGGCAGGGTGTAGGTGTGTCAGGCAGGGTGTAGGTGTGTCAGGCAGGGTGTAGGTGTGTCAGGCAGGGTGTAGCTGTGTCAGACAGGGTGTAGGTGTGTCAGACAGGGTGTAGTTGTGTCAGGCAGGGTGTAGGTGTGTCATGCAGGGTGTAGGTGTGTCAGGCCAGGGTGTAGGTGTGTCAGGC
The DNA here is from genome assembly GCA_964033795.1 of Lymnaea stagnalis. Taxonomy (NCBI): domain Eukaryota; kingdom Metazoa; phylum Mollusca; class Gastropoda; family Lymnaeidae; genus Lymnaea; species Lymnaea stagnalis. Next base: position 1,112,575 of record CAXITT010000048.1, on the reverse strand, counting down.
AGGGTGGAGGTGTGTAAGGCAGGGTGTAGCTGTGTCAGACAGGGTGTAGGAGTGTCAAAAAGGGGTAGGTGTGTCAGACAGGGTGTAGGTGGGTCAGGCAGGGTGTAGTCAGGCAGGGTGTAGGTGTGTCATGCAGGGTGTAGGTGTGTCAGGCCAGGGTGTAGGTGTGTCAGGCAGGGTGTAGGTGTGTAAGGCAGGGTGTAGCTGTGTCAGACAGGGTGTAGGTGTGTCAAAAAGGTGTAGGTGTGTCAGACAGGGTGTAGGTGGGTCAGGCAGGGTGTAGCTGTATCAGGCAGGATGTAGGTGTGTAAGGCAGGGTGTAGATATGTCAGGCAGGGTGTAGGTGTGTCAGACAGGGTGTAGTTGTGTCAGGCAGGGTGTAGCTGTGTCAGACAGGGTGTAGGTGTGTCAAAAAGGTGTGTCATGCAGGGTTTAGGTGTGTCAGACAGGGTGTAGGTGTGTCAAAAAGGTGTGTCATGCATGGTTTAGGTGTATCAGACGGGGTGTAGGTGTGTCAGGCAGTGTGTAAGTGTGTCAGACAGGGAGTAGGTGTGTCAGGCAGGGTGTAGTTGTGTCAGACAGGGTGTAGGTGTGTCATGCAGTGTTTAAGTGTGTCCGACAGGGTTTAGGTTTGTCAGGTAGGTTTTAGGTATGTCGGGCAGAGTTTAGGTGTCTCAGACCGGGTGTAGGTGTGTCAGGCAAGGTGTAGGTGTGTCAGACCGGATGTAGGTGTGTCAGAGAAGCTAACCCAGTGGAACCTCTCATAACGAGTTTAATTCGTTCCAGACTCTTACTCGTTAAGCGAAACACTCGTTAAACGAAACAAATTTTTCCCATACAAATCAATGTAAAATACGATAATGCATTCCATGCTGAAAAAATACTGATTTTGTAACAATTTTTATTAAAATTTATTCAAATAAAATTACTTATGAATTGTTAAGGGGTGTAACAACTTGGAATACAATTTAGATTTGAAATAAAAAACGTAAATAAAAATATGAATTTATGACAACTAATTAATCCCTTTTAACTAGAAAACTGTCTAAAGACATTTGTTTTTGCCGACGCTTCAAAATTTGACGAAAATGTGTCACAGCATTAGCATTGATTAAATTTGTAGCACGAATAGCCACCTCCTTATTAGGGTGATGCTTCTCAATGTACGATGCAACCGTTTCCCATGCTTTCAGCATTTCTCTTATTGTGCTAGAAGATTGTAGCTCTGCTACTTCCTCCTCCATTAATGAGCTCTCTTCCATAATTTCTTGCTGTGAAACACGATGCAACTCCATAAGCTCTTCGGTGGTCAACTCTTGACTGTGCTCTTTCTCAAGCTCTTCAATATCGTTGTTGTCCACCTCGAGTCCCATGCTATTGGCCAATGACACAATCTCGTTAACTGTAGACTTCACAGGTAGGCTACTGTTTCACAATCACATTCAAGAACACTCTCTGGCCAAAGATTTTTCCAAGCAGAAGTAAAAGAAAAAGGGACTTCCCCTTTCTGCGTAACTCGTTATGCCACATGTCGCTCGTTAAGGGAGCAACTTCTTCACATTTTTTTGCTCGTTATGCGAATTACTGGTTACGAGAGGTGCTCGTTATGAGAGGTGCTCGTTATGAGAGGTGCTCGTTATGAGAGGTGCTCGTTATGAGAGGTGCTCGTTATGAGAGGTGCTCGTTATGAGAGGTGGTCGTTATGAGAGGTGCTCGTTATGAGAGGTGCTCGTTATGAGAGGTGCTCGTTATGAGAGGTGCTCGTTATGAGAGGTGCTCGTTATGAGAGGTGCTCGTTCTGAGAGGTTCCACTGTATTTGTGAGGACATTGGGGTAAACGTGACACAACTGAACTAAGACCATTTGGAAAAGTTTGACCAAACAGATGAGTGAACGCTACAATGTGAGACCGGCTGGCCAGTTCTTGACCATTTGACATTGCTCCATGGAAAGTTCAACCCTAAACTTCCAAAATGCTAAAATCCAAGCATATCATTGAATGAGGAATCAGTGTGTCATTCAACTTACGGAAATAGTTGAATAACCTGAAATATGAAATGACTGAAATACGTTGATAGTCTCGGAAGAAAATCGTTAGGACTTGGATTTTCGTTTTTTTTCAAAACTGCACCAGAAACATAAATGGAATGTTTTCATCAGATGTGGTGTGTCGTCATACACTGCGTTCATCAGATGTGGTGTGTCGTCATACACTGCGTTCATCAGATGTGGTGTGTCGTCATACACTGCGTTCATCAGATGTGGTGTGTCGTCATACACTGCGTTCATCAGATGTGGTGTGTCGTCATACACTGCGTTCATCAGATGTGGTGTGTCGTCATACACTGCGTTCATCAGATGTGGTGTGTCGTCATACACTGCGTTCATCAGATGTGGTGTGTCGTCATACACTGCGTTCATCAGATGTGGTGTGTTGTCATACACTGCGTTCATCAGATGTGGTGTGTTGTCATACACTGCGTTCATCAGATGTGGTGTGTTGTCATACACTGCGTTCATCAGATGTGGTGTGTTGTCATACACTGCGTTCATCAGATGTGGTGTGTTGTCATACACTGCGTTCATCAGATGTGGTGTGTTGTCATACACTACGTTCATCAGATGTGGTGTGTTGTCATACACTGCGTTATACTCAGTTTAGTCATTGCTTTAGTGTGTCATAAGTTCTGAAAGGTCAGTAATTATGAATTATTATATGAATTTTTTTTTTAAAATGTTAATAGAAGTGTTCTTGAAATTGTCTAGGGTGGAAGCAACGCATTTTGGGACCTTTGGTGTTTTTCCTCATAAGAGCTTTACAGATATTTTAAAAAAATAATTATTTTACGCTGCGGCTAGGTCGGTCCTGGACGTTTCAATGTAAGATTTTGTTGATGCACACAAATGAATGTCTTATCTTAGCACGGTGCGTAAGATTGTTGCGCTCTTTGCTTGACGTCTGCACTTTGTGAAACGTATTATCGTTCCTAAAGTAAGGGCCGCAACCTTTTTCCAAAACAAAAAAACAAAACACAGTTTTGGCCAATGAAAAGCAACAATCGCAACAATATTAGAAATCCCAAAATAGTACTATTCATCAAATGAGAGAAACTACCACAGAAAGTGACGCCTCAGCTAGTTACAATATCTGCTTGCTCCCGTATGTCTTAAGTGCGTTAGTGTATCAACTCCCTCCCATTTATACTGTAAAAACAGACACACTGTGTCGTAAACAGACACACTGTGTCGTAAACAAACACACTGTGTCGTAAAATCAGACCCACTGTGCCGTGACACAATGTCTGTTTAAACGGTGATTCATCAACGTCAAAAGTTTAGAAAGCACACCAGTACCAGATGTAACTCGCCTACCACGTTGCCATGACAACTCAAAGCTTAAGTTATGAACAACGAATCGCCGTTGTCAACCCATCGACAAATCACTTCTTGTTGCTATCTCAAACGACACACCACTTCCTGTTGCTACCTTCATCGACACACCCCTTCCTGTTGCTCCATCCATCGACAAACCACTTCCTGTTCCTACCTCCATTGGCACACCACTTCATGTTGTTACCTCCATCGACACACCCCTTCCTGATGCTACCTCCATCGACACACCACTTCCTGTTGCTACTTCCATCGACACACCACTTCATGTTGCTATCTTCATTTACACACCACTTGCTGTTGCTACTCCCATCGACACACCAATTTCTGTTGCTACCTTCATCGAAACACCACTTCCTATTGCTACCTCCATCGACACACCACTTCCTGTTGCTACCTCCATCGACACACCACTTCCTGTTACTATCTTCATTGACACAACCCTTCCTGTTGCTACTCCCATCGACACACCACTTCCTATTGCTACCTCCATCGACACAGCCATTTCCTTTTGCTACCTCCATCGACACACAACTTCCTGTTGCTACCTCCATCGACACACCCCTTCCTGTTGCTACCTCCATCATTACACCACTTCCTGTTGCTATCTTCATTTACACACCACTTGCTGTTGCTACTCCCATCGACACACCAATTTCTGTTGCTACCTCCATCGACACACCAATTTCTTTTGCTACCTCCATCGACACACCACTTCCTGTGACTACCACCACCGACACATCAATTTCTGTTTCTACCTCCATCGACACAACACTTCCTGTGACTACCTCCATCGACACATCACTTCCTGTGACTACCACTATCGAGACACACCACTTCCTGTTGCTACCTCCATCGACACACCACTTCCTGTTGCTACCTCCATCGACACACCAATTTCTGTTGCTACCTTCATCGAAACACCACTTCCTATTGCTACCCCCATCGACACACCACTTCCTGTTGCTACCTCCATCGACACACCACTTCCTGTTGCTACCTCCATCGACACACCACTTCCTGTTGCTACCTCCATCGACACACCACTTCCTGTGGCTACCACCATTTACACACCAATTTCTGTTGCTACTCCCATCAACACACCAATTTCTAGTACTACCTCCATCGACACACAACTTCCTATGACACTCACCATCGACAAACCACTTCCTTTTGCTACTACCATCGACACACAACTTCCTGTTGCTACTCCCATCGACACATCAATTTCTATTGCTACCTTCATCGAAACACCACTTCCTATTGATACCTCCATCGACACACCACTTCATGTTGCTACCTCCACCGACACACCACTTCCTGTTGCTACCTCCATCGACACACCACTTCCTGTTGCTACCTCCATCGACACACCACTTCCTGTTGCTACCTCCATCGACACACCACTTCCTGTTGCTACCTCCATCGACACACCACTTCCTGTTGCTACCTCCATCGACACACCACTTCCTGTTGCTACCTCCATCGACACACCACTTCCTGTTGCTACCTCCATCGACACACCACTTCCTGTTGCTACCTCCATCGACACACCACTTCCTGTTGCTACCTCCATCGACACACCACTTCCTGTTGCTACCTCCATCGACACACCACTTCCTGTTGCTACCTCCATCGACACACCACTTCCTGTTGCTACCTCCATCGACACACCACTTCCTGTTGCTACCTCCATCGACACACCACTTCCTGTGGCTACCACCATTTACACACCAATTTCTGTTGCTACTCCCATCAACACACTAATTTCTTTTACTACCTCCATCGACACACAACTTCCTGTGACACTCACCATCGACAAACCACTTCCTTTTGCTACTCCCATCGACACACCAATTTCTGTTGCTACCTTCATCAACACACAGCTTCCTGTTGCTACTCCCATCGACACACCACTTCATATTGCTACCTCCATCGACACACTACTTCCTGTTGCTACCCTCATTGACACACCATTTCCTGTTGCTACCTCCATCGACACACCTCTTCCTGTTTTTACCTCCATCGACACACCACTTCCTGTTACTATCTTCATTGACACAACCCTTCCTGTTGCTACTCCCATCGACACACCACTTCCTATTGCTACCTCCATCGACACAGCCATTCCTTTTTGCTACCTCCATCGACACACAACTTCCTGTTGCTACCTCCATCGACACACCCCTTCCTGTTGCTACCTCCATCATTACACCACTTCCTGTTGCTATCTTCATTTACACACCACTTGCTGTTGCTACTCCCATCGACACACCAATTTCTGTTGCTACCTCCATCGACACACTAATTTCTTTTGCTACCTCCATCGACACACCACTTCCTGTGACTACCACCACCGACACACCAATTTCTGTTTCTACCTCCATCGACACACCACTTCCTGTGACTACCTCCATCGACACATCACTTCCTGTGACTACCACTATCGACACACCACTTCCTGTGACTACCACCATCGACACATCACTTCCTGTGACTACCTCCATCGACACACCAATTTCTGTTACTATCCACAACGACACAGCACTTCCTGCTACGACTTCATCGTGACTTCCTCCACTTCAGCACCACTGGCCAACCACTGCACGGCCTTACACCCATCTTAAGCAGACGATCACCGCGACAACCACGTGATACCATCCCTTCCAAACGTTTCGAATATCACAGCACCATACGGCCAGCCTTGGTCGTTCTACGCACGGTTTAATCTCAGAAACCAAGAAATGGAACTATGAGAGCCCGGGGCTTAACAGAGGCGTACGCTAGTGGGTGTGCACAGGCGTAGGCGATGGTGGGAGTGTTGGTGTTGAAATTTAAATTAAGGATGTAACATTTTTACAGACAAACGTAAAAGAATTTTAAAAATATCGTCGTTTCGAATCGAATCTGATTCTGATTCTGGTAGCGTACGTTGCTGCATCCATGTACTGGTATATGTGCAATGGTTTTGGAAAAGATTCGGCCATCCTAAAGGCTCCTAGCGCGTGCCAGGGAAGCCTTGAAACTCTCGATTGATGTCGAGTCCACGGCGTCATTGTCCAGTTGGTTCCAAGCAATTATTGTTCGTGGGAAGAATGATTGTTTATATTTGACTGCGTTACACCGAGGCACAGTGAAGCATTTACTATTTTTCCGGATGTGACAGCTCACGGAGTTGTCAGAGGTGAAGTAAACGTTTACTGAGCGTTTGGCTCTGATTGGGCGACCTGGCTTCTGCAGGGTTAGATACGTGTTAGCTGGAATCTGTTTGATGACACGGGCATGCGCAAAGCGATGCAAGAGTTCGCGTAAATGTAAAATTAAGAAATATTTTTGATTGCTTTTTAAATTGTTAATGAATGGCACCAAAGTTTACCTTTATATTGTAACTTTAAATACGTTTTACCTTTTTTTTTTTCATCCCAAAAATATACTTTGATCAAATATATAAAGTAATAAAACTTTACGTATAAAAATACTTTTAATAAGAAAATGCCGTTAAACTAAATTTAGCAATCTTTATCGCCAAATAAAACTGACTACTTCATTTACCATTCGTCCAAATAACACTGACTACTTCACTTACCATTCGTCCAAATAACACTGACTACTTCACTTACCATTCGTCCAAATAACACTGACTACTTCACTTACCACTCGTCCAAATAACACTGACTACTTCAATTACCATTCGTCCAAATAACACTGACTACTTCACTTACCATTCGTCAAAATAACACTGACTACTTCACTTACCACTCGTCAAAATAACACTGACTACTTCACTTACCATTCGTCAAAATAACACTGACTACTTCACTTACCACTCGTCAAAATAACACTGACTACTTCACTTACCATTCGTCAAAATAACACTCACTACTTCACTTACCATTCGTCAAAATAACACTGACTACTTCACTTACCACTCGTCAAAATAACACTGACTACTTCACTTACCACTCGTCAAAATAACACTGACTACTTCACTTACCATTCGTCAAAATAACACTGACTACTTCACTTACCACTCGTCAAACTAACACTGACTACTTCACTTACCACTCGTCAAAATAACACTGACTACTTCACTTACCATTCGTCCAAATAACACTAACTACTTCACTTACCATTCGTCCAAATAACACTGACTACTTCACTTACCACTCGTCAAACTAACACTGACTACTTCACTTACCACTCGTCAAAATAACACTGACTACTTCACTTACCATTCGTCAAAATAACACTGACTACTTCACTTACCATTCGTCAAAATAACACTGACTACTTCACTTACCACTCGTCAAAATAACACTGACTACTTCACTTACCACTCGTCAAAATAACACTGACTACTTCACTTACCATTCGTCAAAATAACACTGACTACTTCACTTACCACTCGTCAAACTAACACTGACTACTTCACTTACCACTCGTCAAAATAACACTGACTACTTCACTTACCATTCGTCCAAATAACACTAACTACTTCACTTACCATTCGTCCAAATAACACTGACTACTTCACTTACCACTCGTCAAACTAACACTGACTACTTCACTTACCACTCGTCAAACTAACACTGACTACTTCACTTACCACTCGTCAAAATAACACTGACTACTTCACTTACCATTCGTCCAAATAACACTAACTACTTCACTTACCATTCGTCCAAATAACACTGACTACTTCACTTACCACTCGTCAAACTAACACTGACTACTTCACTTACCACTCGTCAAACTAACACTGACTACTTCACTTACCACTCGTCCAAATAACACTGACTACTTCACTTACCACTCGTCAAAATAAGAACAAATCATAAGAAGTTGCAATTGGTTCATTTTGATATTAACACCCCAAAACACAATGATGTGACAGATTTTACAATTTTATTAGAAAATGTATCTTCTTCTTTGTTTTGAGGGCCCAGGATCATTCTGGCACCTATGCTTCAGAGGGGTTCGCTATGTTACTGGACATGGTTTTGAAGGGGATACTTCACAGGTTGCAAGGGCTACTACTCAGCAGTGGTGTTATGAACTGGGGGTTGGAAGACAGGAGGCAATAAACACAAATGTGTCGAGTGTAGCTGCCTCAACTGTTTCTTTTGGAAGCCTGTTGGCTTTTTTTAGGTCACTGTCGCCAAAAAAAAAGGTAGGGTAGGCCTTTATTATATAGCAAAAATATATTTTCAAAAACTAAATGATGCAAAAACGTAAACATCATTACAATGACATTTTTTTTAAAAAATATCCGATAACACTTCGCAATAGCAGGTAGAAAGTATAAAAAATCATCCTGGTAACATCGGGTCATATGTTCTAGTATATGAAAATGAGCTAGGGTATCCATATAAGGATTAAAAACGAATCCATTTAAATACTTTAACAAACAATTATCAGGATTTTTCTATCTTCTATTTTTTAACGAAGTGGATTCTTTTAAATTTAAAATTATGTTTTACGTAAATGTTAAAGTATTATTATTATAAATAAGAAATAAATTTAATATAACAATTTAAAAAAAAAAAACTAGTTTAAGTATTTTATCTGAATGTAAGTAATAAGATATTTTAAAATTATTAATAAATGTTCATATTCGTGTTCATATTTAGTCCGGAAAACACACATCAACTGTGATTTATTGTTGATTTTTTATTGCGTTGTTAATAATGGGTATACAAATGGGTCATTTGGGGTGGGGGGTGGTTGAGGTAGGAGGTGGGGCTGATAATTTGAAAGACTGTGTTGTTGCCAACGGCAACGAGTCTATGGGCCAATTTTCAGCACAAAAGTTGACGCGAAGTGGGTCAATGAGCCACGAACAAAAGTGAAGTTAATATAATAAATGATATAATTAAACCACCATGTTAAGACAAACCCACATTTCCAAACGTATTTTCTGTTTCTTGAAACTGAAGTCAGGTATTCACCTAAGCGCATTCCTTGATCCATCCCCTTTCCTCCCCACCTCTTCCCCGCCCCCCTCCATCAGAGGGACATTACTGACACCTCTGTATCTTTACAAAGTAACTGTAAGATATTAGCAACTGTAAGATATTAGCACCTGTAAGATATTAGCACCTGTAAGATATTAGCACCTGTATGATATTAGCACCTGTAAGATATTAGCAACTGTAAGATATTAGCACCTGTAAGATATTAGCAGTTGTAAGATATTAGCAGCTGTAAGATAGTAGGAACTGTAAGATATTAGCAACTGTAAGATATTAGCACATGTAAGATATTAGCACCTGTAAGATATTAGCAACTGTAAAATATTAGCAACTGTAAGAATTTAGCACCTGTAAGATATTAGCACCTGTAAGATATTAGCACCTGTAAGATATTAGCAATTGTAAGATATTAGCAACTGTAAGATATTAGTAACTGTAAGATATTAGCACCTGTAAGATATTAGCAGCTGTAAGATATTAGCAACTGTAAAATATTAGCAACTGTAAGAATTTAGCACCTGTAAGATATTAGCACCTGTAAGATATTAGCACCTGTAAGATATTAGCAATTGTAAGATATTAGCAACTGTAAGATATTAGCACCTGTAAGATATTAGCACCTGTAAGATATTAGTAACTGTAAGATATTAGCACATGTAAGATATTAGCAACTGTAAGAATTTAGCACCTGTAAGATATTAGCACCTGTAAGATATTAGCACCTGTAAGATATTAGCAATTGTAAGATATTAGCAACTGTAAGATATTAGTAACTGTAAGATATTAGCACCTGTAAGATATTAGCAGCTGTAAGATTTAAGTAACTGTAAGATATTAGCCCCTGTAAGATATTAGCAACTGTAAGATATTAGTAACTGTAAGATATTAGCAGCTGTGATATATTAGCACCTGTAAGATATTAGCACCTTTAAGATATTAGCACCTGTAAGATATTAGCAACTGTAAGATATTAGCACCTGTAAGATATTAGTACATGTAAGATATTAGCAGCTGTAAGATATTAGTAACTGTAAGATATTAGCACCAGTAAGATATTAGCAACTGTAAGATATTAGCAACTGTAAAATATTAGCAGCTGTAAGATATTAGTAACTGTAAGATATTAGCACCTGTAATATATTAGCAACTGTAAGATATTAGTAACTGTAAGATATTAGCAGCTGTAAGATATTAGCACCTGTAAGATATTAGCACCTGTAAGATATTAGTAACTGTAAGATATTAGCACATGTAAGATATTAGCAGCTGTAAGATTTAAGTAACTGTAATATATTAGCCCCTGTAAGATATTAGCAACTGTAAGATATTAGCACCTGTAAGATATTAGCAACTGTAAGATATTAGCAACTGTAAGATATTAGCACCTGTAAGATATTAGTACCTGTAAGATATTAGCAGCTGTAAGATATTAGTAACTGTAAGATATTAGCACCTGTAAGATATTAGCAACTGTAAGATATTAGCACCTGTAATCTATTAGCAACTGTAAGATAATAGTAACTGTAAGATATTAGCACCTGTAAGATATTAGCAGCTGTAAGATTTAAGTAACTGTAAGATATTAGCCCCTGTAAGATATTAGCAACTGTAAGATATTAGCAGCTGTAAGATATTAGTAACTGTAAGATATTAGCACCTGTAAGATATTAGCAACTGTAAGATATTAGTAACTGTAAGATATTAGCAACTGTAAGATATTAGCAACTGTAAGATATTAGCAGCTGTAAGATATTAGTAACTGTAAGATATTAGCACCTGTAATCTATTAGCAACTGTAAGATAATAGTAACTGTAAGATATTAGCACCTGTAAGATATTAGCAGCTGTAAGATTTAAGTAACTGTAAGATATTAGCCCCTGTAAGATATTAGCAACTGTAAGATATTAGTAACTGTAAGATATTAGCAGCTGTGAGATATTAGCACCTGTAAGATATTAGCACCTGTAAGATATTAGCACCTCTAAGATATTAGCAACTGTTAGATATTAGCAACTGTAAGATATTAGCACCTGTAAGATATTAGTACCTGTAAGATATTAGCAGCTGTAAGATATTAGTAACTGTAAGATATTAGCACCTGTAAGATATTAGCAACTGTAAGATATTAGCAACTGTAAGATATTAGCAGCTGTAAGATATTAGTAACTGTAAGATATTAGCACCTGTAAGATATTAGCAACTGTAAGATATTAGTAACTGTGAGATATTAGCAGCTGTAAGATATAAGCACCTGTAAGATATTAGCACCTGTAAGATATTAGCACCTGTAAGATATTAGCAACTGTAAGGCCTACTTTGAGTGTTTATAAATGCACTGCCCCATCCTCCCGAACACCTGAAATGCCCCCCTCCCTCCGGAACAAATGATCTACAAACTGCTACCTTTTCCCACAGATTTCTCCCTTTGAATGACACTTTCATTGATGTATTTTCAATTAAGTTTCACCCGGTGATACTTTGACCAGCAGTCTGTGAATTAACATTTCTTCGTGAGTTGTATTGTCAGAATCGTATTCAACAAAGCGCATTTGAACTTAATTGAGCTCAAAATAAAATCTTTCATCGACTTGCAGTATAAAACCAACCAACAAACAAACTCCTCTCTCTTAAAGGACCATGGGCGATTTCTTCCATAGCAACTGCTCTCTCCACATGTTGGATGTAATGTTGGATGCTGTATTGGATGCCGTGTTGGATGTAATGTTGGATGCCGTGTTGGATGTAATGTTGGATGTAATGTTGGATGCCGTGTTGGATGTCATGTTGGATGTAATGTTGGATGCTGTGTTGGATGCCGTGTTCGATGCCATGTTGGATGTAATGTTGGATGCCGTTTTGGATGCCGTGTTGGATGTAATGTTGGATGCCATGTTGGATGTAATGTTGGATGCCATGTTGGATGTAATGTTGGATGAAATGTAGGATGCCGTGTTGGATGTAATGTTGGATGCTGTGTTGGATGCCGTGTTGGATGTAATGTTGGATGCGGTGTTGAATGTAATGTTGGATGCCATGTTGGATGCCGTGTTGGATGCCATGCTGGCTGTATTCCAGGGGATAGTGATTTCTTCCATCGTCAAAAATGTCACTTGCATCTGTTTCAGAGTGTATGTCGTTTCAGAGTGCATGTCATTTCAGAGTGTATGTCGTTTCAGAGTGTATGTTGTTTCAGAGTGTATGTTTTTCAGAGTGTATGTCGTTTCAGAGTGTATGTTGTTTCAGAGTGTATGTCGTTTCAGAGTGTATGTTGTTTCAGAATGTATGTTGTTTCAGAGTGTATGTTGTTTCAGAGTGTATGTTGTTTCAGAGTGTATGTCGTTTTCAAAAACACGTATGTCAACACCTGTGTATGGATACAATAAATAAATATATTGGGGCCCCTTGTACCCTCTGGTCGTCCCTGAGTGACGCCACAGATGAACACTTCACTTATGCTCTAGATTTCAATCAAGCTAGAATGTGAGAAGACAAATATCCCCAAATGTTAGCACATGAATCAAAGACTCGCCCCTCGCCACTCGCCACCCGTCCAGGGCGACTTGTTGTGGTCTGGTTTCAGTTTAACAGGATCTCGGCTTAAAGGATTCTCGAGTTTGTTGAGTGGATGGGTCAATATTGGCCGGGGTTTGCCTGTGTGGTCTCCCCTGAGTTAGCCGCCGGAACCTCACAGGTCTCCCTCACAAGTCTTACTACCGAAGCATCTGATAATTGCCACACACTGGAATGAGGCTTGGGGCATGTTTGCATGTTTTGGTTTAATGGACGGGGTCTTAAGCTTGGCGTGAACAACGTGTTGTGTTGTCTTCGGGCATCTGGTCATCGTGAAAACAAGACCATTCTCACTGGCGAATGGAGGACGACGAGGATATGAAAAGACAGGACAGAGTACGAAATAGAGAAGATGGCAAGATATCGTAAGAGTTGGGAAATAATTATCGTTTTGTCAAAATGCACCAATCAGATTTCAAAAGGAGTTGGAATATAGTCGTAGTTAAATGACGATATATTATTGTTAGATGTAGACATTATGGTTAAAATAATCCATCCAGTTCAATGTGGCCGTCAATTAACAAGGATTGTAATAATTGTCATTAGCCAGGCCATTAACCAAGTCATTAGCCAGACGATTAGCAAAGTCATTAGCCAGGGCCTTAGCCAAGTCATTAGCTATGGCCTCAGCCAAGTCATTGGCTATGGCCTTAGCCAAGTCATTTTTAAAAATCCATAATTTCAAGTAATTGGGTAATTATTCAGACCTGACCTACTGACCATCTAACTGGGTCAGGGAATAATTGATGACCTATATAAGGGCTAACATTTCATTGAAATATCTCCCCAAAGCCAGGCATCTTCTTTCATTTGTCATCTTAATTTCTTGTCTGGGAATTCCCCGTCAGGGGTAACCTTTGAACCTCCAATGACCATGTACAATTAAGATCGTGTGAGTCAGCTGTTGCTTTTTTGTTTTTTAATGGAGTTCTTGACAGAGGCGGAAGTAGAGCATAAATACTGTGTGCCACTGCATATTAGTATATGGCATCCTTCCGTCTTCGTGAGACGATGGGGTAGATGTGTAGTTCTACACTTCGACGAGTGGCTCACTAGGCCAAACCTAGAATGACAATCACGGCCGCATCTCTCGCAGGAGAATATGGAGTCCTGGTAAGACTTTGACTTCCGTTTTGTTTTTTTTGTTTAGTTTTTTTGTTTTTTGTTGTTGTTGCAAAGGTCTCATTTCGCGTATCTTCTGCCATTTTTACTCCTTCATACACTGCTGTTCGCCAGATGGAGCGGTGTTCAGCAATGAGCTACCATTCGTTGTTTTCAATATTGGCTTCCCTTTTGCAAACGTCCATAAGTCTCAGGCGTGGCCGTCCAATAAGTATTGTCCCCTCTACCAACTCTCCATACAGCAGCATCTTAGGGATACGTCCTTCCTTCATTCTCCTTACATGACCTAACCAGTGAAGCCGTCTCTTGATAAAAAAAGGAGACTATGCTAAACATGTGTGCACGTTCCGAGATCTCCGTGATAGTCACCCTGTCCTGCCAACGAATGCGCAAAATGCGGCGCAGACATCTTTGGAGGAAGCTGTTGAGTTTCCGCTACTGACTGGTATATGTGGTGCAAACTTCGCTGCCATATAAGAGCATACTAAGCACACATGCCTGACAGACACTTATTTTTGTTTTATCAGTTAGATTGAGATTATTCCACACCCGCTTATTCAGTTTAGCCATAGTTGCTGCTGCTTTTGCGATCCTGATTTTATCTCTTCATCAACGGAGAGAGAACTAGAAATATTGGATCCAAGCTCAACAACCGAAAGATTATGACTGTCAAGGTATGGGAATCACTGTTGTTATGTGTAGATCACTGTTGTCATGTTGGCTAGGGACAAGATGTTTAGTTGGAGATTTCATGTGTAGCTGTATGGATAGTGCGAGAGTTTTGTGACGTATTTGTGTAAGAGGAAATGACGTGTTAGTTTTAGTTTTTGATGGAAGGCATAGATGTCGTTGTGTGATATTCAAGGCGTAGATTGTTCTGTGTGTGAGGATGTGGCTGATAGATCGATGAATTGGAACGTTGATCTATAGTTTACGAGTTGTATTGTTGAAGTACTTTGATCTGTCCGGTTTGACGAGGCATAATAAAATTATAGCATTGAACTTAGATCAATATATGCAGTGTTGCTGTGTTTATGTCGTTTACACTGGCCTGTGTAATGACGTAAGAGACTGTGATTCCCACGGGTGAGCATCGGGCTTCGAAGGGTGGATGACCACAGGACACTAAGAGCTACATTTCGACAATGACCCTCAATAGATATGATTGGAGGGGACGGTGCTTCTTGCATTATGACATGTGTTTTCTGTAGACTAATCGAAAGTCCAAACTCTTTACAAGCGTGAGATAGACGATTAACCAGCCTCTCACTATGCTGCTACAGTAACACCTTTTCAGGTGTGCATCTCCTCCTTCATGAACATCATGTTTGTAAAAATACAAACATTGACACGGGCACTCAGACACACACTTACACATGCAGACATACACATGCACACTCATACACACTCATACACACTGATACATACACACAGACTTACACATTCACACATATTGTTACTTACCCTTATTTGGTTTTGAAAATTTAATCTGTTTTAAGATTTGACTCGTAGATTGAACAGCACATGACAAAGGACTGAGAAAAGCCAGTCTACAAAGAAAACCGAGACCAATAGTAGTGGCACTAACAATTGTCAATTTAAATATACGTTTACATTTTATATTAAAATACACATTCAGATATTAGGAGGGGGAAAAAAAAGAAAAAGAAAAAAATTATACCAAGTGGACATGTATGTGTGTGTGTGTACAATTCTCGAAAAATACACATTTTAATTTGTTAAAGATCATTGCGAGGTCTGGCAGGTGTGCTGCAACAAAAACCATCTAAAACAGAACACACACACACACACACTATACACACACATGCACAGGGGCGCAGCTACAATTGCGTGGGGCCTGGAGCGAGATATTTTTTTAAAATCTTAATTAATATTTTCCTTTTATACTTTCATGTGCTCAAGCCCCTTTTGGCTTCAGGCCCGGGTGCGGTGGCCCCACCTGCAGCATAGTAGCTACGCCACGGCACATGCACACACGCGCGCAAACACACATATACACAAACACACACACATTTTCACATAAGTGTACACACTTTTACACACACACACACACACACACACACACACACACACACACACACACAACGGTTCTCACATTAAGCTTAAACTGTCATTACGCATCTTACACCAGAGAACTCCAAGTTATCGTACGGAAGAACGGACGACTGACCGACTGACATACAACTGTTGACGTTCTGTTTCGCTTGACGTGGTTGGTCAGAACATTTCACTCTGTAGGCGAGAAACAACTCGTTGATCTGCTTAAACATCGGTAGACAATATAAGCCAAGTCACCTTGTAAGTGGCTCTCAACCTTCCTAAGACCGCGACCCTTTAACACAGTTCCTCATGTTTTTGGCAACCCCCCCCCCAACCGAACCCCATAATTATTTTCGTTGCCACTTCATAACCGTGGAGTTTATGTGATTATGGGTGGTCTTAGGCGATGCTCTGGTAAAGGGTCGTTCGATCCCCAAAGGGGGTTATTTCCAAAGATTTATTTCACCAACTGTTTAAAAAAAGAAAAACAAAAGACAATATTGCGCACCAAACCCACTTGCGATATTTTTTTAAGAATCTCATTTAGCGCAGTCATCGGGAATTTCATTCCATGCAAATTAGTGCAATCATATTTCCTTTATCTTCCCCTTTTGAAAAAAACAGGGAAAAAAACTGATTTTCTGGGGGTTGGCCGTGGCGCTTATAAGTTGTTAGACAGGGTTGTCACCGGCCATAAGTCTATCCGCCAGATCCAGCACGATGGGTTGACTGGAAGTGGGTCAGTGAGCCGTCCAAGGATTTTGCCAAACACACAAAAAAAGCAAAATTAAAATAAACTATGATAAAGGATTTAAATACAAATATACCAACACTTCACGTTTTTTTTAAAACATGAAGACTTGTTTTGGGGAGATCTAAAATAAATATTGTTTCGTAAAAGAAATAGATCTTCACGTGCAGTGGTTCAAACGGCGATCCCACTTTTTGACCGAGGCAACTGTCCCCAGCAGCACTGACCCTGGCATTTAGCTATACGTAACCATGGCAAATGACATGTTTAGCTATTTGCTCTTATACTTCATTAGAATTGTGTCCCAAAATGTTGTCCTTTTTAAGTATAGCAAACTTGGGAGTAGGTATATTCTAAAACAAGGGAGCAAAAGGTATGTTCACAAACTTGGGAGTAATAGTAATGTTCACAAACTTGGGAGTAATAGGTATGTTCACAAACTTGGGAGTAATAGTAATGTTCACAAACTTGGGAGTAAAAGGTATGTTCACAAACTTGGGAGTAATAGTAATGTTCACAAACTTGGGAGTAATAGGTATGTTCACAAACTTGGGAGTAATAGTAATGTTCACAAACTTGGGAGTAAAAGGTATGTTCACAAACTTGGGAGTAAAAGGTATGTTCACAAACTTGGGAGTAAAAGGTATGTTCACAAACTTGGGAGTAATAGGTATGTTCACAAACTTGGGAGTAATAGGTATGTTCACAAATTTGGGAGTAATAGGTATGTTCACAAACTTGGGAGTAAAAGGTATGTTCACAAACTTGGGAGTAATAGGTATGTTCACAAACTTGGGAGTAAAAGGTATGTTCACAAACTTGGGAGTAAAAGGTATGTTCACAAACTTGGGAGTAATAGGTATGTTCACAAACTTGGGAGTAAAAGGTATGTTCACAAACTTGGGAGTAATAGGTATATTGATCAACGTCGAAGTATGTATACTGTCAACGTTTTTGAGTAATTATGGATGCTTTAGGTAATACATCATGTACTCAATGTCATATAGGCAGTGGCGTCACTGGGGGGGGGGGGTGCGTGTGAAACATCATGGGGTGTTCACATCAAATGGAAAATTGCTAATTCGCAAGAGTTTACTTGAGTCAGTTTCATAATAGGACTCCGGAAAAAAAAAGTTGCTTCAAGAGCAGCTTGCCGCTAGAAAATAGTGCTTTAGGATAGGATGCCAACAGGACAGCGTGCCTCCAAAGCAGGGGGGCACCCGATCAAGTTGTAACCAGGACAAGGTGGTTGAGAGAGTTCTTTCAGTCCATGCTAGCAAAGTGTTTGTTGAGAGAGCTCTTACCGTCCTTGCTAGCGAAGTGTTGGTTGAGAGAGTTCTTTCAGTCCATGCTAGCAAAGTGTTGGTTGAGAGAGTTCTTTCAGTCCATGCTAGCGAAGTGTTGGTTGAGAGAGTTCTTTCAGTCCATGCTAGCAAAGTGTTGGTTGAGAGAGTTCTTTCAGTCCATGCTAGCGAAGTGTTGGTTGAGAGAGTTCTTTCAGTCCATGCTAGCAAAGTGTTGGTTGACCGAGTTCTTTCTCTCCTCGCTAACAATGAAATGGGAGAATTAGAGCACCAATCCTTAACGATGTTGATAATCTGTATAGCTAAGACATCGAGCTGGAACAGATCGCAATCTGCTCTCCTCTCTGTCGGCTACAGACTGGAATAAGGGCATCTTTCCGCTTGGACAATTCTGTATAGCTGTTTTGATACACTGAGGTGGGGGTGCCATGGGAGGTGGGTTACAGGGATCATGTGTGCCACATCGGTTGCTTTGAAGTGCGACGCATTTCAATTTAATCGCTGAATATGTTTCCACTGTGCCGCCAGTCAGTAAGAGCCACATATGCGGGGGTACAAAGATTGAAAGGATTCTCTTTCCTTGGCAAATCCCGAATGGAAGACATGACCAGTACCTGGCCGTCATTTAACTTTGCTATTATATTATAATACATGTAATGATATCATGTTTATATCAACATGGAGAGAAGTAAGAACCATGATGACGTTGAAGGGCATAGTTCAAAGTTCAAAGGTCACACCAAGTCTTATCTTCTTGGTGATATTTGTTTTGTTTTTCTAAATCTAGGTATATTTTGTTAAAAATGAAAACATTGAAAATATGATTTAGAAGTTTTTGGGTCATTGCCATAATGCGGGGTCAAGGCTGGCCACCTGGCAATGAAGTGTCAAGGCTGGCCCCCTGGCATTGCAAGGTCAAGGCTAGCCCCCTGGCCTTGCAGGGTCAAGGCTGCCCCCCCTGGCATTGCAGGGCCAAGTCTGGACCCTGTCATTGCAGGGTTAAGGCTGACCCCTGGCATTGCAGGGTCAAGGCTGCCCCAGGCCTTGCAGGGTCAAGGCTTCCCCCCTGGTATTGCAGGGTCAAGGCTGGCCCCCTGGCATACTGGGTCAAGGCTGCCCCCTGGCATTGCAGGGTCAAGGCTGGACCCTTGGCATGCAGGGTCAAGGCTGGCCCCCTGGCATTGCAGGGTTAAGGCTGGTCCCCTGGCATTGCAGGGTCAAGGCTGGACCCTTGGCATGCAGGGTCAAGGCTGGCCCCCTGGCATTGCAGGGTTAAGGCTGGTCCCCTGGCATTGCAGGGCCAAGGCTGGCCCCCGGTATTTACGTTTCTTTTTAAAAGTTTAATTTCTAAGAGACGTAAAGCATGCTGGTAACAAAAATTATGTCTAAACAGCGTTGGTATTTTTCCTCATCTGATTCTCAGATGTCATCAGGGTTGGTAGGTGCTCAATGTGAACAGCTCAATTGGACATTAGGAAGTGGGTCAAAATAGAGGTATAAGATTTGACCCAGACCAACAGGCAGACCAATAGGCAGACCAACAGGCAGACCAACAGGAAGTCCAACAGGCAGACCAACAGGCAGACCAACAGGCAGACCAACAGGCAGA
Organism: Lymnaea stagnalis; assembly: GCA_964033795.1. Taxonomy (NCBI): domain Eukaryota; kingdom Metazoa; phylum Mollusca; class Gastropoda; family Lymnaeidae; genus Lymnaea; species Lymnaea stagnalis. The sequence continues at coordinate 1,092,795 of CAXITT010000048.1, read as the reverse complement.
CCAACAGGCAGACCAACAGGCAGACCAACAGGCAGACCAACAGGCAGACCATCAGGCAGACAAACAGGCAGACCAACAGGCAGACCAACAGGCAGACCAACAGGCAGACCAACAGGCAGACCAAAAGGCAGACCAACAGGCAGACCATCAGCCAGACAAACAGGCAGACCAACAGGCAGACAAAATCGCAAGACAAACAAAATAGAAACTGATTTTGGGTATGATTTGGGTAAATTGCTAGTATGACAGTCCCATTATCATTCAAATCATGTCATAAGTCATTTTAAAATTTGATTTACTTTTTACAGTGACCATGTATACTATAAAAAGTAAATCACATGAAATTCAAGATAAATTATAATCAAATCTCTCCAACAAATGTAGCGTTTGGGTGGTCACCTTTTTCAAGAATAAAACGCACATGTCCAGTTCCATAATAATTGATACATGAGGCATGATTGTCTACCGTCTAATGAGGCATGATTGTCTACCGTCTAATGAGGCATGATTGTCTACCGTCTAATGAGGCATGATTGTCTACCGTCTAATGAGGCATGATTGTCTACCGTCTAATGAGGCATGATTGTCTACCGTCTAATGAGGCATGATTGTCTACCGTCTAATGAGGCATGATTGTCTACCGTCTAATGAGGCATGATTGTCTACCGTCTAATGAGGCATGATTGTCTACCGTCTAATGAGGCATGATTGTCTACCGTCTAATGAGGCATGATTGTCTACCGTCTAATGAGGCATGATTGTCTACCGTCTAATGAGGCATGATTGTCTACCGTCTAATGAGGCATGATTGTCTACCGTCTAATGAGGCATGATTGTCTACCGTCTAATGAGGCATGATTGTCTACCGTCTAATGAGGTATGATTGTCTACCGTCTAATGAGACATGATTGTCTACCGTCTAATGAGGCATGATTGTCTACCGTCTAATGAGGCATGATTGTCTACCTTCTAATGAGGCATGATTGTCTACCGTCTAATGAGGTATGATTGTCTACCGTCTAATGAGACATGATTGTCTACCGTCTAATGAGGCATGATTGTCTACCGTCTAATGAGACATGATTGTCTACCGTCTAATGAGGCATGATTGTCTACCGTCTAATGAGACATGATTGTCTACCGTCTAATGAGGCATGATTGTCTACCGTCTAATGAGGCATGATTGTCTACCGTCTAATGAGGCATGATTGTCTACCGTCTAATGAGGTATGATTGTCTACCGTCTAATGAGGCATGATTGTCTACCGTCTAATGAGGCATGATTGTCTACCGTCTAATGAGGCATGATTGTCTACCGTCTAATGAGGCATGATTGTCTACCGTCTAATGAGGCATGATTGTCTACCGTCTAATGAGGCATGATTGTCTACCGTCTAATGAGGCATGATTGTCTACCGTCTAATGAGGTATGATTGTCTACCGTCTAATGAGGCATGATTGTCTACCGTCTAATGAGGCATGATTGTCTACCGTCTAATGAGGTATGATTGTCTACCGTCTAATGAGGCATGATTGTCTACCGTCTAATGAGGCATGATTGTCTACCGTCTAATGAGGTATGATTGTCTACCATCTAATGAGGCATGATTGTCTACCGGCTTATGAGGTATGATTGTCTACCGTCTAATGAAGCATGATTGTCTACCGTCTAATGAAGCATGATTGTCTATCGTCTAATGAAGCATGATTGTCTACCGTCTAATGAAGCATGATTGTCTACCGTCTAATGAAGCATGATTGTCTACCGTCTAATGAAGCATGATTGTCTACCGTCTAATGAAGCATTATTTACCCCAAGAACTTGTATAGAAAAGGCTGAAATTTTAAAATTTTAAGGTTAACTTATTTTCCACAGCGGACCGATTCTTTGGAATGCTTTGCCTTGCTTGTCGAATAGAAATGTTACAACACTTTAATTTTGTTGTTGTCTGGAAATGTTTTAAAGTGGTTGTCAGCGAAGAAATTTTCACTTATTATTATCAACATTTTTTTTTTAATATACGACGCTTATTTACATCATGTCTTTCCAACCTAGATGGCAAAAGTCTGGACTAAAGAAGAAAAGAAAACTTTAATTAATATACTGTTACTGTAAATTTGCATTTAGTAACATTTGTAAACACATATTTTTGTGCAGGCTCCACAGGAGTTGATGCGAAATGAAACAAAAGACTTGCTCGCATAAATCCTTTATTAAATGTCATATCGAGCAATCGTGGGGGGAGGGGGGGGGGAAGTTGACAAAGCTTGCACACAAGCAGCAAACTTTATCAGGGGGGGGGGGGGGGGGGGGGGGAAGTTGACAAAGCTTGCACACAAGCAGCAAACTTTATCAGAATCCCAACTAGTGTTACCCCCCCCCCCCACCCTTTTATTTTTCCAAGGCTCGCATCCGTACATTGTTTCTGGAATCTGAACAATATTACCATTCAAATGACCCACCAAATATTACCATTCTAATGACCCACCAAATATTAACATTCTAATGACCCACCAAATATTACCATTCTAATGACCCATCAAATATTACCATTCTAATGACCCACCAAATATTACCATTCTAATGACCCACCAAATATTACCATTCTAATGACCCACCAAATATTACCATTCTAATGACCCACCAAACATTACCATTCTAATGACCCACCAAATATTACCATTCAAATGACCCACCAAATATTACCATTCTAATGACCCACCAAACATTACCATTCTAATGACCCACCAAATATTACCATTCTAATGACCCACCAAACATTACCATTCTAATGACCCACCAAACATTACCATTCTAATGACCCACCAAATATTACCATTCTAATGAACCACCAAATATTACCATACTATTGACCCACCAAATATTACCATTCTAATGACCCACCAAATATTACCATTCTAATGACCCACCAAATTTTACGCCACAGATTTATTTCTCCAACAATTTTAGAAAAAAAAAAAAAAAAAAAATATTACTCACTAAATCCCACCAAATATTACCATTCTAAGGACCCACCAAATATTACCATTCTAATGACCCACCAAATTTTACGCCACAGATTTATTTCTCCAACAATTTTAGAAAAAAAAAAAAAAAAAAAATATTACGCACTAAAGGCTCTTGTGATAGATATGTTAGCGGCAATGTGTGAATTGCAGGCATTGTATAGAATGCGTGGCGGTTTAGGCAAAGTATGAAATATTTTATTTTCGTGATTAAGTTACATACTTTGCCTAGGCATTTTATATAGCCTAGGTATTATATATAATGACAAATATAATTCAGACAAAGTTTGAAAAGAGCGTAAAGAAAATGTTTTTATTGGAAAAAACATATTTGAAAATGAAAGATAACTATGAAACCGGAAATCGAAGGTGGCATCGAGCTACTCGTGGCAGCAAGTAAGTTTGGACTGGCATTTTGAATTGCACGTAATTTTGTTTTTCCCACAAAGACACTTCTTGTTTTGCCACCTGCTCTAGCACACACACCTCACGAATCCCTGACCACTTCCTGTTGACAGAGTGATAGCAGCAGATGGAGAGGTATTTCATGGGCCAGGACGTCTTCAACTCTCAATAAATCGTTTGGACATGCAGCGAATTGTGATCTCGAATACAGTTGTGTCAAGATTGCATGTGCATTTACAAGTCGGTAAAAGCCGCCCTCTGTCTCTGTCATAACGGCTGCCAACAGATTGCTCAAATCACCCCGTCCCTTGTCAACGTCAGAACTCGCACAGTGGCTCCTAAAGGTGCAGGAGGGAATTTTTTGTCAGAGTTTATTTTCATTTTTTTTTGGCCTGGATTTCAAGGTTCGATTTAGTTTCTTTCTAGCCTCTACAGCTCTCTTTATCTTGAACACAAGCTGCACAAAATACCAACACCATAACCTTGTATTTCCTCGTCTTTATCGTCTTTAGCAGGATGCCCACAGATAACATGAACATTACGGCGACAGTTTCGGCATGCATGGGCAGTGCTGCTTTCTTTTAAGCAGACACAACAAACACCAGAAGTGTAGGGCTCTTCGGTAACCATGACGTCACAATCAGTTTGGTTTCCTCCATTATTGTTGCATTCTCTTCAGTATGCTGTGTAGCAGGCTCTGTATCTTGTCTTCAGTATGCTGTGTAATAGGCTCTGTATCTTGTCTTCAGTATTCTGTGTAGCAGGCTCTGTATCTTGTCTTCAGTATTCTGTGTAGCAGGCTCTGTATCTTGTCTTCAGTATTCTGTGTAGTAGGCTCTGTATCTTGTCTTCAGTATTCTGTGTAGCAGGCTCTGTATCTTGTCTTCAGTATTCTGTGTAGCAGGCTCTGTATCTTGTCTTCAGTATTCTGTGTAGCAGGCTCTGTATCTTGTCTTCAGTATTCTGTGTAGCAGGCTCTGTATCTTGTCTTCAGTATTCTGTATAGCAGGCTCTGTATCTTGTCTTCAGTATTCTGTATAGCGGGCTCTGTATCTTGTCTTCAGTATTCTGTATAGCAGGCTCTGTATCTTGTCTTCAGTATTCTGTATAGCAGGCTCTGTATCTTGTATTCAGTATTCTGTATAGCGGGCTCTGTATCTTGTCTTCAGTATTCTGTATAGCAGGCTCTGTATCTTGTCTTCAGTATTCTGTATAGCAGGCTCTGTATCTTGCATCTGACAGTTTGCTTCTTCCTGTTGTGTTGTTTTTACGAGCTCTATTATTTTTACGAGTTCTTCCTCAGTCTGTAAGGGTGCAGGGGGTGGGGAACACGTTGCGAGACCAACTTTAGCTTTGCAGCCAAACAGAGCTTCATAAGGCGTTCTCTTAATCCCAGAATGAAAGGCCCTATTATTTATAAGTTGGATGAATCGTAATCCCTCAGCCCAGTGGTCAGTTTTTTCATCTTGCATCCAAGCACATGGCATGTTTTCGATGTCTTTGTTAGCTCTTTCGACACTGCCCTGGCTTTGTGAGTGGCGCGGTTTACCATAGACGATCTTCAACTAAAGCCAGTAATCATTTAGGCTGTTCACCACATTGTTGGTAAATTCCCGGTCATTTTCGGACTGTAGAATTCATGGAGCTCCAAGCAACGTAAATATTTCCACTATTTCGTAGGCTACCTCTTCCGCCCTCTTTGATGTTAAAACCCTCAGAAAAACAAACTTTTTGAGATGATCTTGGTACACCTTTATAAATGTATATTCCTGGTCAGGATGCGACTGAACATCAATAAGATCCACCTGTCCACGGGAGATGAACTCAGAAAAAAATCATAGGCTTCACCACAACACCCTTTGTGACACCTTTTTGTTTCTTCTGGCACGGCTCACAAAGGTGGAGGTAAAGTTCAATATCATTACGTGTAATGTTCTTATACTTGTGTGAAAGTTCTTTCAACATTCCGCCCCTTCGTCCTTGTCCCACGGCCAAATGAGCCTCGTGAAGTACGTCAAATACCGTAATTCTGAATCCGTGACATAGAACTGAATAGCACTGTCGCCTTCTTTAACAGGATAGATCAACTTACTTTTGTTCACTACGGCCATTACATCATAGCGTTTCAGCAGCCAATAATCTCGTGGTTTCTTCTGATGTGTCGTCCGAGCCATTTTCCCCATCATCCACATATCATAAATATCCCGTGATTCCTGATCTGAAACTACAATCTGATCTTCCAATATCTCGGCAGCTCATCTTGAGACAATAGGGACAAGCGTCTTTAGCGGGAGTATGACACACGTGTGTCGTGATCGCCACGCCACCACCAAGCAAAGAATCAAACATGAATGGTGGGGTATTCTATACATTGCCCGGTCGCTCTTATGCATTGTATAGAATGCCTAGGAAATGTGTGAAACATAAACCATTTAATATTTTGCCTACAATTTTCAGGCATTCTATATAATTCCTAGGCATTCTATATAATGCCGGATTTCACACATTAACCTGTAACATGTATATATATAAGAATGAGCTACAGTGACATAATGCCAAAGAGCCTACAAGATTTAAGTACGTTCGGATTCCTAAAAACAATCATAGTTAGTTTCTATTATTTTACGGAAATCGAATAAATTTAAATGCGCAAAAAATATTTTTTAAATCCGCTTTTATTTTATTACAAGTTAAAGTTATATTATTATAAATTACAAATACAATTAAAGTATAATCTAAGGAACAATTTTAAGCATTTTATATGTGTTTGAAAGTTATGAAAAAAAAATCGTGATGAAAGAATTACACCGTAATCCCATTTATCGGGAAAACCCAAGCATCAGTCGTTTTTTATGCGGTTTAATGCGGTTTAAGTCAATCAGTGCAGAGCAACTCCATAGCTATAAATAGTATTCACTAATCCACTTATAGCTCATACAAATAAGAACGAACCATATGAAATGCAAAATATGTTAGTTTTGGTGTGGAAGGGAATACAATCCGGCGGAAGATTTTCTAAATTTATTTAAATCTGGGTGGGGGAGGGGTTGGTCACTTTGCCTCAGGCAGCACAAGATACGTCTCAAAATAAAGGAATGATTTTGATTAATAATTAATTTTCTTGGGTACATACATATTTATTTATTTATTTAGGCATTTTTATATAGCGCTTATCATAAAGCTCTAAGCGCTTTACAATTATTAAAACATGTAAACTAAGTAAATACAAATGAGACACTAGGATAGTAACTACTATTCTATAGAAACAATGAAAATGGCTATTGGACGAGGTTTCACTATGACGTATATGGAAGGGGAGCTGGTTCCAGAACGTGGGCCCATGGAAGCAGAAGGAGCGTTCACCGATGGTCTTAGTTTTAGTTCTTGGGATTGAGAGGGTTCTACTGTCAGTTGAAGAGCGTAGTTGTCTTGTGGGGATGTAAGGAAGCAACAGTTCAGAGAGATAGACAGGAAAGTGAGGGTCAGTGAACGAGTTGAAGCAAAGATTGGCAGACTTGTATTTGATGCGAGAGGATATTGGAAGCCAGTGGAGTTGCCGCATGTGTGGTTGAATGTGGTCATGTTTCTTTGATTTAAAAATGAGTCTGCATGCTGAGTTCTGTGCTGAGATAGGAAAAAGGATGTGTACATTTTGACATGGATGACAATATATTTAAATCCTATGGTATTACATTTGTGAAAAAAAAAGATGTTAAATTCTTTTTTTTACAAATATGTGTATTTCCAGTTTGCTCAAGGCAGCACAAGATAAGTCTCAAAATAGAGGAATGAATTTGATAAATAATTAATTTTCTTGGGTAAATACATGTTGGAGGTAGGAAATAAGACGTGTAAATTCATACGTGGATGACACAAGAGTTAACTCCTATGGTATTACATTTGTGAAAAAATAAGATGTTACATTCTCTTTTTACAACTATTGGTCCGTTCATTTTGCCCCAAGCAATACAAGATACGTCCCAAAATAAAGGAATTAATTTGATTAATAATTAACCTACTTGGGTACATATATATCGGAGATAGGAAAAAGGGTGTGTACATTTTTACGTGGATGACAATATATTTAAATCCTATGGTATTACATTTGTAAAAAAAGAGATGTTAAATTCTCTATTTACAAATAAACTTTTGTTTACCAATTAAGAAAATCAATGGCGTTAACAAATCTTGGGTACATAATTTATATAACTATATCCATGAATATCAAAACCCAATCATTTTACACACTTGAAAATTACATTTTGACTAAATGAAGATGGGTTAATTATTTCTTTTTTTTTTTTTTAATGAAAATCTATTTTTGTTGTTATTTTGCAAAAAGTAAAGATGCTTGTATTTTTTTGAGATTAACACTTTAATTTTTTTTTTAAAAGACAGTCAAATCTGATGTAGGCGTGAAAAATAGTTGCGAGATTCTTCTTAGATAAAAGAATTCTTTGTTTTACGATTTTCTGATAATGTATAATTTTTTTTTAAAGTCAAAAATGTGTTTACATTTTTGATGAGGATATCAAAATATGAATCGAATTCCTGTCATACAAAATATATTTATATATATATATATATATTTTTTTTTTTTTTTTTTTTTTTTTTTTTTTTTT
>CAXITT010000048.1:1063595-1083579 GCA_964033795.1 Lymnaea stagnalis | reverse complement strand
CGCCAGGCACCCACCCAATGACGCCAGGCACCCATCCATGATGCCAGGCACCCACCCATGACGCCTGGCCCATGACGCCTGGCACCTACCCATGACGCCTGGCACCCACCCATGTCGCCAGGCACACACCCATGACGCCAGGCACCCACCCATGACGCCTGGAACCCACCCATGACGCCTGGCACCCACCCATGAACAAAAGCGGTTACAAAAATAAAAATAAAACCTTTCCGCCTTTAGTGACCTATTTATAGAGACTGGCCACAGGAGAATTCAGCAACAGGGATAAATAGGATAGGGTCCTGCTGTTTATTATTTCGTTTATTTCTTGTACCTGTTAAGTTAATCTATTTTTATTCATGTGTGTATTGATATATTTTATTTATTTATTTCAATATTATATATTTGAGAATGTTTAAGTCAACGTAAGTGGTTGAATTGTGCCCTGTAAGTCTGGGAGCTTAAGATACACACATTGTACCTCTAAACTGACTTGTGCCCTGTAAGTCTGGGAGCTTAAGATACACACACTGTACATCTAAACTGAATTGTGCCCTGTAAGTCTGGGAGCTTAAGATACACACACTGTACATCTAAACTGAATTGTGCCCTGTAAGTCTGGGAGCTTAAGATACACACACTGTACATCTAAACTGAATTGTGCCCTGTAAGTCTTTTTTTTTTTTTTTATATGTCAGTGGGGGGGGGGGGGGGGGGGGCATTTCCCACCCTACCCTACCCAAATGACGTCGCTGAGTGATGTCGTTGACACTTGAATGTTACGAGAGATCTCTCCACATGTTACTGTTTAGTTCTGTCTTGTTGTTCGTATTCACGTACGTCTAACTTGGAGGAATGTCTGATCTAAATAAATAGAAGAAGAAAAAAAGGGGAGGGGGGGTCGCTCTTTCAACAATCATATGATCTGAAGCCATAGATAAACAGTGGTCACGTGATGCTCGCTGTCAACAGTGGTCACGTGTTGATGCTCGCTGTCATTCGGTGACGTCAAGACGGTCTGTTCATAGGTGTGAAATGAAGCCTCGTGATATCTAAAGTAGTACTTTTAAAGTTTACGTTGACAGCTGAGATTGTGAAGACGAGAAATGAAAGGTACGCAACCACTTTGGTGATACGGTCTTTCACATCGAGAATCCCATGAATAGTGTTCATTTATTTCAAGCATTCACGCCAATCTGAACATGTTCTTTATCTGATCAAAAGTCAATTCTTTGGAAGCACAAACCCTAAGAGTTGCAGCGAATATGACCGTACCGTTAAATTAACAAGTAAATAGTCGTTTGCATCAAGCACTCAACAGAAGGAAGCTTGCCAACAACATCCTCATAGTGTTGGTGGGGCGAGTAGAGACCCACTGAGTGGGTCATTAAGTACAAGAACTGTCACCTGATATCATTGAGAGGGTCAGCAACCATCACCTGCCAATCATTGAGAGGGTCAGTAACTATCACCTGACATCATTGAGAGGGTCAGTAACTATCACATGACATCATTGAGAGGGTCAGTAACTATCACCTGACATCATTGAGAGGGTCAGTAACTATCACCTGACATCATTGAGAGGGTCAGTAACTATCACATGACATCATTAAGAGGGTCATTAACTATCACCTGACATCATTCAGAGGGTCAGTAACTATCACATGACATCATTGAGAGGGTCAGTAACTATCACATGACATCATTAAGAGGGTCAGCAACTATCACCTGACATCATTGAGAGGGTCAGTAACTATCACATGACATCATTAAGAGGGTCAGTAACTATCACCTGACATCATTGAGAGGGTCAGTAACTATCACATGACATCATTGAGAGGGTCAGTAACTATCACATGACATCATTGAGAGGGTCAGTAACTATCACATGACATCATTAAGAGGGTCAGTAACTATCACATGACATCATTAAGAGGGTCAGCAACTATCACATGACATCATTAAGAGGGTCAGCAACTATCACATGACATCATTAAGAGGGTCAGTAACTATCACATGACCTCATTAAGAGGGTTAGTAACTATCACATGACATCATTGAGAGGGTCAGTAACTATCACATGACATCATTAAGAGGGTCAGTAACTATCACATGACATCATTAAGAGGGTCAGTAACAATCACATGACATCATTAAGAGGGTCAGTAACTATCACATGACATCATTAAGAGGATCAGTAACTATCACATGACATCATTAAGAGGGTCAGTAACTATCACATGACTTCAGAAAAAACAACGCCACAACAAGTTGGAAGGACATCTTCTTGAATTTAAACAATCCTTTGACATAATACAGACCATCTTTGACAAAATATAGGCCATCTTTGACAAAATACAGGCCATATTGACTAAATAACTCTTTGACATAATGCAGACCCTCTTTGACATAAAACATGCTATCTTTGACAAAATACATTACATCTTTGACACAATAAATGCCATCTGCGATATAATACAGGCTATCTTTGACATAATAAAGGCCATATTTGACAATATGCAGGCCATATTGACAAAATACAGGCCATCTTTGACGAAATGCAGGTCATCTTTGACAAATAAACAGGCCATCTTTGACAAAATACATCTTTGACATAAAGCAGACCCTCTTTGACATAAAACATGCTATCTTTGACGAAATACATTCCATATTTGACACAATACATGCCATCTTTGACAAAATACAGGTCATCTTTGAAAAAATACAGGTCATCTTTGACAAAATACTGGCCATCTTTGGCATAATAAAGGCCATATTGACTGAATACAGACCATCTTTGACAAAATACAGGCCATTTTTGACAAAACACATGCCATCTTTGACAAAATACAGGCCATCTTTGACATAATGCAGACCATCTTTGACAAAATACAGGCCATCTTTGACAAAATACATACCATCTTTGACAAAATACAGGCCATTTTTAACAAAATACATGCCATCTTTGACATAATACTGGCCACAATGGACATAATACAGGCCATATTGACAAAACACAGGCCATCTTTGACAATATACAGGCCATCTTTGACAAAATACATACCATCTTTGATAAAATACAGGCCATCTTTGACAAATTTATTATTTATAAGGGCTACTGGTATATCTGGCTTTTTAAACATGCTGATGTTATCTATGAAAGTAGATAAAAACCAAACAAACTCTCTAAACAAACGTCTGATGTTTTAACATGCTGATGTTATCTATGAAAGTAGATAAAAACCAAAGAAACTCTCTAAACAAACGTCTAATGTTTTAACATGCTGATGTTATCTATGAAAGTTCATCAAACCAAACGAATCATCTAAACATCTTCTGTTTCCTTTAGGATGCGATAAAAAAAAAAGCCACTTGCGTTGAACAATGCAGGTTTCTCACAATGACTCGCACTAGGCGCGCACACTAGGTGCGCACACAGAGACGTAGAAAGATGATCCTCGTGCTCGCGCCACCTGACTCTAGTGCTCTGTCAATTCATTGCAGCCACTACCTCTGTTCTCACGGCCTGTCATCCCTGGATTTGCCTCTTAACAAACGGCGAATTATTAAATGACATACTTGAATAAATTATTCCACAAAAGCACAAAGCCTGCTAGTTGTTAGAGCTCTGCGAAATTTAAGGCGTGCTAATTAAAATAAGCCGATCGTTTGTCTTGACATGATTTATTACACGTCTTGAAATTATGTCCCTTTCCCTCTGCTGCCTTTTGTTGTCTTCAATTAATTTAATATTTCACCCAGAATTAGTTCCCTTTTTTGGACACCCTCAGGAAAACTATCAAATAATGGATGCTAAAATTATAAATATAAAAATAACAGTGCAAATGACATATCAAAATGAAACAAATAATTTGAAAAATGCTATTTATTTAATGTTTTTCTTGAGTTATTCTTCCGTGACCTCCTACCTACCAATCAGGTGAGATTAAAGGTTTGTTGTTGTTGGTTTTTTTAATGATCAAAGCTGTCTCTAATGCTCAGGTCACGTGACCAAATTTTCGTCAAATTTATTTTGTACACATCATTTTTTTTTTTTTTTTTTGACTAAATAGTAGGGTCAAAAATTTGATCGTATCAACTTAGTCTGATATGCACTTTTGATTCTCATCATTTATCGATTCTGAATGTTATTATTTTTTTTTTCAATTTTATTTTTTTCTCCTCATTTTTTTTTTTTTTTTTTGACTAAATAGTAGGGTCAAAAATTTGATCGTATCAACTTAGTCTGATATGCACTTTTGATTCTCATCATTTATCGATTCTGAATGTTATTATTTTTTTTTGTTGTCATCATCGCAATCATCATGATGATTATTTATAATTGATTGGATAATTCACATTTGGAAAAAAAATGGTTTTTGCTTTGTTTGTAGTGAGATGTTACGACTGTAAAAAGAATTAAGTTTTCTCAATTTTCAACACACGAATTAAACGTCAAACTTGCGCGTTGAATGACCTACTTCCGTTCAGTCAGCTTGGTATGCACAGAGAAACTATGTTAAAAATGTGTGTATATGTTTGAAATTATTGTGATGATTATCATGATGATGAAGATTGAATACTTTATATCGCTAGCTATTTTAGCATGCCCACTGCGCTCCGATGTCCTAAAACATATTTAAGGAAAAAAGCCTTTTAATGTTAATGTTTCTTAAAATGATCTTTTATCATTTTCGATTTGCCTCAAAGATTGAGGCAAACTGTTTGATGATTTTGGCGCATTAGCTTCAAAAGAGCGCAGTCCGTATGACTTCTTTCTGTGTTATGACTTCTTTCTCTGTCCATCCTCACTGGGAACCCTCAGTAAGGAATGAGTTGAGTACCGCAAGTTCTTTAAGGGTAAGTGTTTAGAAATCCGTTTTTAAAGTTGGTGCGCCATCGTCCAATATGTTTGGATCTTTTGCAAACTTAAAAAATATTTAACGTTTTTGATGTAAATAATTTCTCTAAGAACGCATGATTTGTTTATAACAACTTTTGTGGTTTAATAAAAAAAAACTTATTGATTAATGAAATCTCAACTTTCTACAGAGGTTGGTGAAAATTAAAAGCTTTAGTTTCTAGTGTTTCCTTTTGATTCTTACATTTTCTAGTTTCTATTGAGCTCACATTTAACCTTAAGGCTCCCCAGCGGCGTACAAGAAAAACAGATTGACAGAATTCCACAGAAGTATTTAGATTCAATCATAGCCTGGTAATCTGACCCCATTACCCCTTGTGACCAGACGACCAGATTTTCTCGCTCTGCGGACCTAGGTCAATATTGTCTCAAGCGGAGGACGTTGAAGGGTTTTGTCAGTGCTCCCCCCACCCTCACCCCTACTTCCAAGCTCAGGGCCTAATCCTTAAAGCGTACGAATCAGAGTGTACGAAACCCGGAGAGGAAAAAGAAAAGGGGCCGGGGGGGTGGGGGTGGTGAGAGACTTTGGTTACTGGAATTGTTAGTCTTTGAGTAGTTGGATAAATAGTGACTCGCTCCGGAGTTGCCAGAAAATCCTTTGTGCTGTTAGCATTGGGCTAATGGCCGCGAAAAGCCCGGATCATTTGTGACAACTCAAAGGGAGATTATCTGTTGGCGCTCAAAGGGATTTAATTCTGGCTAACCAGTTAATAGGGCAGTAACTCTGGTACACACTCGGAGATTATTGAACGGAAACTCTCTCCGAGTGATCGACCAATTATTTTTCAATACATTTAAATGATACACCGATTTACATAAATAAGCACCTACGAGAAAAGAGTAAGTGTATCTCCAAGCATGACATCTCGTGTTCCAAGCATGACATCTCGTGTTCCAATCGTGACATCTTGTTTTACAAGCATGACATCTCGTGTTCTCATGTTCCAAGCCTGATATCTCGTGTTCCAAACCTGATATCACGTGTTCCTAGCATGATATCTCGTGTTCCAAGCATGACATCTCGTGCTCCAAGCCTGACATCGAGTGTTCCAACCCTGCCATCTTGTGTTCCAAGCCTGACATCGCGTGTTCCAACCCTGCCATCTTGTGTTCCAAGCCTGATATCTCGTGTTCCTCCAAACTCTCAACTCCAATAACCGAACACTGTCTAACATGAAACCAATCTCATGAAATAGGATCAAGTCATTCTAATGTTGTTTCAGGAACGCGTTCTAAGACAAAACCACATCCAATGTCTGGCAAGAAGTCTAAGACAAAACCACATCCAATGTCTGGCAAGAAGTCTAAGACAAAACCACATCCAATGTCTGGCAAGAAGTCTAAGACAAAACCACATCCAATGTCTGGCAAGAAGTCTAAGACAAATCCACCTCAAATGTCTAGCAACAAGATCACGTTTGTCAGATTTTAAGAAGTATTTTTTTGTTTCAAATTCTAAGAACGGTGGTTACATTTATTTTGAAATTTATGGGGACCCGAAAAGTTGGATTTTTCTCGGGATCAAAGACCCTCTGTAGGGTTCTGCATCTCTTTGGGGTGGATTAACGAGTGGAAGGATTATAGCAGGCCCAATAAAAGGATGGGGGTTAAAGTTTAAAATTCACAGGGCCTTATTTTGCGGGGTGGGGGGTGGGGCTTAAATTGACACAATTAAAAAAAATATATATTTTATGATTAATGTTGACAATTTCTATTTGTGCGCATTTGTAGCTGGTTGTTAAACTTATTTACATAAACATGACTGTCAAATTTAAATCATCTGAATTGAAACATTTTCATCTTCCAGCATCCAGGAATGAATGACGTCAGTAACAGGGAGCCGGAACAAGCACAAAAGGGAGTACAATATAATCAAATTTACTATAATCTGATTAAAAAAAAAAAAAAACTATAATACAACCCTTAAAAGAGTTGAAACATTCAATAGATATCATTGTTTATTGATGAAATCTATGTTAAATCCATAAACATGACTGTCAAATTTAAATCACCTGAATTGAAACATTTTCATCTTCCAGCATCCAGGAATGAATGACGTCAGAAACAAGGAGCCGGAACAAGCAAAAAAGGGAGAACAATATAATCAAATTTACTATAATCTGATTAAAAAAAAAAAAAAAACTATAATACAACCCTTAAAAGAGTTGAAACATTCAATAGATATCATTGTTTATTGATGAAATCTATGTTAAATCCATGTCTTGTGACATGCGATCACTCACATTGTAAGGAAGCAGAAACAAAAATCTCAGACGCCGAGAAATACATTTTTCTTTAGCTTCAAGGGTGTTTAAGACAATGTCTGTCTCATATCAGACAGACATCGTACTTTTACAGGCTGGCTGGTATTTCAGGTAAACATTTTACAGACTATCGTTAATTTAACAGACTATCGTTAATTTAACAGACTATCGTTAATTTAACAGACTATCCTTAATTTAACAGACTATCCATTAATTTAACAGACTATCCTTAATTTGACAGACTATCCTTAATTTGACAGACTATCCTTAATTTAACAGAATATCCTTAATTTAACAGAATATCCTTAATTTTACAGACTATCCTTAATTTTTCAGACTATCCTAAATTTGACCGACAATCATTAATTTTACAGACTATCCTAAATGGAAAGAGTAGCCTGTATTTTACGGTTGACGTTATACAGTTTGTAAATGATAATCGATTGTAAATCCTTTAGAGTAACTTCGCATTTGTTCGTGGGTGGCTGGCTGGCTGTCAAAATCTACGGACGGCTTATTGATCCACTTACCGTCAACCTATCGAGCTGAAACTTGGCACGTAGATTCGTTGCCGTGGACAAAACATTCTCTCTAATTTTGATGCGTGTATGATTAAGCGCACGGCGAGGGGAGCAGCGAATGAGATAAAATGTTCGTCCGATTTCTTTTTCCTACACTTTTCAACACATTTCCGGATACGATTGGTACAATTGTGTTGTCAATGTCTGGCTGGAAAAAATGTCAAAATAAATCACTCATTTAGACAGCAAACAGTATCATTAATATTTTATAACTTTCTTATGTAGTAAGGTGTGTGTCTGATGTGTGTCAGGTGTGTGTCTGATGTTTTTCAGGTGTGTATCTGGTGTATGCCAGGTGTGTGTCTAATGTGTGTTTGATGTGTGTCCTATGTGTGTCTGATGTGTGTCTGGGTTGTGTCTGATGTGTGTCTGGTGTGTGTCAGATGTGTGTCAGATGTGTGTCTGATGTGTGTCAGGTGTGTGTCTGATGTGTGTCTGATGTGTGTCAGGTGTGTGTCTGGTGTGTGTCTATGTAAGTCTGATGTGTGTTAGATGTGTGTCTAATGTGTGTCAGGTGTTTGTCGGATATGTGTCTGATGTGTGTCTGGTGTGTGTCTGGTGTGTGTCTTATGTGTGTCTGATGTGCGTCAGGTGTGTGTCTGATGTAAGTCTGATGTGTGTCAGATGTGTGTCAGATGTGTGTTTGATGTGTTTCTGACGTGAGTCTTGTGTGTGTCTGATGTGTGTCTGATGTGTTTCTGATGTGTGTCTGATGTGTGTCTGATGTGTATCTGATGTGTGTCTGGTGTGTGTCTAATGTGTGTCTTTAAAAATAAAAAAGTCGATGGAGGTGGGGGTAGACACGATAGTAAAATGTGGTGTTATTACATTTTAGGAAAGAAACATTGCACAGAAATAAAGCTGTCCATTAAATAACGAGCCCCAAGGCGACAGCTCACAATCAACAGATTCACATTCAGAACAGTTAGCTAACTACCAGGCGTGCACTTAAGTCATAGTAAAAACGTGTATTGTTATTCGACAACGACCGAATTTTGGCTTCGGTTTCGGCGCCGAAAGTGGCCATTTTATCACTTGCGGCCAAGTTTTCAGTTTCGGCCGAAAATGAAAGTTAACCTTCTGCTTAATTTCGGTTTCGGCCGAAAGAGAAAAGTTTAGTTTCGGGTTTTTTTCGGTTTCGGCTGAAATTGACTTTGACTTTTGGCCATGCGGCCGAAAGTGACTGAGGTTTTCGATCATCTAATACTCAGCGAAAGCGATATTTAACAACAAACTAAGCGACATTTAAGAACAAACTAAACGATCTTAAAGAACAAATTAAGCGATAATTAAGAACAAACTAAACGATCTTTAAGAACAAATTAAGTGATCTTTGAGAACAAACTAAACGATATTTAACAACAAAATAAGTGACATTTAAGAACAAACTAAACGATCTTTAAAACAAACTAAACAATCTTAAAGAACAAACTAAACGATTTTTAAGAACGAACTAAATGATCTTTAGGAACAAAACAAATGATCTTTAATAGTAAAATAAAGGATTTATAAGAATAAACTAAGCGATCTTTAACAGAAAACTAAATGTTCTTTAGGAACAAACTAAAAGATCTTTAGGAACAAACTAATCGATCATAAGGAACAAAATCAATTATCTATAAGAACAAACTAAGCTATCCGATCTTTATGAAAAAAAACTAAGCGATCTTCAACAACAAAATAAGCGATCTTTAAGAACAAACTAAATGATTTTTAATAACAAAATAAAAGATCTATAAAAACAAACTAAATGATCTTTAAGAACAAACTGAATGATCTTTAAGAACAACTAGGTGATATTTAAGAACAAAATCAAAGATCTTTAAGAACAAACTCAGCGATCTTTATGAACAAACTAAACGATCTTTTAATAACACAAACTTAGCGATCTTTAAGAAAAAACTAAGCGATCTTTTTTGAACAAACTAAATGATCTTTAATAACAAACAAAAATATCTTTAAACAAAAACTAAGCGATCTTTAAGAACAAATTAAGCGATCTTAAAAAACAAATCAACGATTTTTAACAACAAACTAACCGATCTTTAAGAACAAGTTGTTATAGTAGATGTTTATTTATTAATATTCACGATTATCTCATTTTTTTATAGAAAATGTAAATATTTATACTTTCCCCCATCATTTTCGATTTTCAAAATATCTAATTATTTTATTTTTGGTGTCGACTTCTGTTTCGGCTTCGGTTTCGGCTGAAAGTCATTTTTAACTTTCGGCCTTTTTTCGGTTTCGGCCGAAAGTCATTTTAGAATTTCGGTCTATTTTCGGCTTCGGCCGAAATCAGAAAATCACTTTCGGTCGGTCTCTAATTGTTATTTGGTGGGTTTGTTCAGCATAGGATCCCACATGGATAGATGGATGGGCCTTGAACAAATTCGGCACAGATATCCCTTATTATACAGAGTAAAATCCTGGTGGTATAGCACTAAGGATTAGGCAAGGAGTCCACAGACCAGGCAGAGCAGTTAGAGCAGTCAGAGCAGTCAGACCAGGTAGAGCAGTCAGAGCAGTCAGAGCAGTCAGAGCAGTCAGAGGTAGATACGGCGTCTCACCAAGTCCGCAGTTCGTGATCATATGGTTTTTTTAAAAATGTTTCTTGCTCAATGTCATCCAAGTGAGTGATACGTTCTAACAGATTATATAGGTAACTATTATGAATATCAAGAATTGTGACTATCAAGAATCATGAATATCATTAAACCTAATGTTGCACAGCTTCTATTCGAAATTCAAAACGAATCCAATTTTCTTGGCACATTTCCTTGTTGTTTCCCGAAGTTCTGTCAACGCTTGTCATGGTTCTGTCAACGCTTGTCATGGTTCTGTCAACGCTAGTCATGGTTCTGTCAACGCTTGTCATGGTTCTGTCAACGCTTGTCATGGTTCTGTCAACGCTTACCATGGTTTTGTCAACGCTTACCATCGTTATGTCAACGCTTACCATGGTTTTGAGAAAATGTATTTAACATTCTACGAGAAAGTATCGGCCTACATTGATGGGATGTCTTCAGAGGTTAGTCATCTTCACATATATTTACAAGACTAGGGAAAATTGACGTCATGTTATCTTTACAATGAATTACATAATAGGCCCGTAATGCTTTGATACAAATGTTATCATTATAAAATGTTGTCTGGGTTCAAATGCGTATTTTTATATATGAAGAGAATTAATATGTACAATGCAATCAAATAAAATGTCCATGTATTTGAATGAATACAGTTATCTTATCTTATCCTACCTTATCTTATCCTATCTTATCTTCAGACAGAATTAATGAGGGTGGGCGTCAAAATTTAATGAACATTTAGCGATAAGACAACCTTTCGCATTCTTCTAATGGAAAACTGTAGAATATTTACATTAGAAAATAATTTTTTAACATCGAACTTCAAATCCTACATTAAAGTAGCTTTATTTCATCATTAGCGCAAACAAACAGAACAAAAATAAATAAATTTTTTAAAGAAAGAGAAATGTAAAAAAACCCGTTGGCAGACGACTTGAAAGAAGTTCATTAGCCTTGTTTCTAAAGGACGATCGTATCTCAGTGACAATGTTTGCCGAACGTCATAGCTCACATCTAATCCAGCTAATGCATCTCGAAGAATTGTTAAGGCCATGGGTATTTGGGTGCATTAAACCAGTTAAGCGGCGACACGAGAGGCATGCAAGCCGGGCGTTCATCTACCAGCAGGACCTTGTGGAAACCTCTTCATTCTTTCTAATGCAAATTCGTGTATCCTCCCCCACCCCCCTGGGTCCCCCCACTTTTTCCAAACGTGAATGATGTCTACCTAATCGTGCGCGCACGGTCTCCGCGCATTGTTTCCTGTTATCGGCCGCGGATCAGAGGGGAGAGAACTCTGTACCGGTTTACCCCGGCGAGTGGAGAAGAAAACGTATAGATTTGTACGAGCAGCAGATAAAAAAGGCTATCTAAGGGACACCAATAGGATGGCCGGTACGCGAGGGATTGGATGTAAAGAGTCTTCGCCCCTACGACTGCCCCCATCGATCAAGGTTTCAAACCAAGACCATCTCGGGCGCGTTTGGAGTTTGGATGAAAGGCGGGCGTGTAGAAAACCTGCAATTGTATCTCTCCAAAGTCGAAGATTAAAAGTACCTCATTATCACGAGATGGTCACGATACTAACGCGCCTGGCCATAGACGGGGGGTCCCCAGGGGGGATTTCTCAACGGTTGGCCTTTGAGGGGCCCCGGTAGGAACCCGCGGACCTAAAATGTATACCAAAGAGCGCTATTTGTTTGCGGGTGAATGTTTGGTTTGGTCGGTACTCTTGCATCCCGCGGTTTACGACATTGTGTTGACGGTGCAACATTTGGACAACGGAGAGACGCGCCGACCCGAGATGTTGAGATTTAGGTTTTATGAATAATTTGAAGCAAATGTTCACTGCGTGCCAGCTTTATGAATATTTTATGAAGTTAGTTTTTTTAGATGAACATGTCTGTCGCCGAGGCCACGTGGCTCTGATGAAGGAACCATATAAAATAGTTTCTGTTGCCCCAGGCTCTCATTGAGCGTGCCCCGCCAATAAAGCCCCAATTGTTTTTTTAATAAAGATTACAAAATGTAATCTCATTGACATGCTGACTAAAAAAAAACATGGATGAAAGCGCACAGCACTATAGACACAACGAATGTGTAATTAGTTCATTAGAATTGTGTAGAACACTATAGACATGACGAATGTGTAATTAGTTCATTAGAATTGTGTAGAACACTATAGACACGACGAATGTGTAATTAGTTTATTAGAATTGTGTAGAACACTATAGACACAACGAATGTGTAATTAGTTCATTAGAATTGTGTAGAACACTATAGACACGACAAATGTGTAATTAGTTCATTAGAATTGTGTAGAACACTATAGACACAACGAATGTGTAATTAGTTCATTAGAATTGGCTTAGAACACTAAAGACACATCGAATGTGTAATTAGTTCATTAGAATTGTGAAGAACACTATAGGCACGACGAATGTGTAATTAGTTCATTAGAATTGTGTAGAACACTATAGACACGACGAATGTGTAATTAGTTCATTAGAATTGTGTAGAACACTATAGACACGACGAATGTGTAATTAGTTCATTAGAATTGTGTAGAACACTATAGACACGATGAATGTGTCATTAGTTCATTAGAATTGTGTAGAAAACTATAGACAACAACGAATGTGTAATTAGTTCATTAGAATTGTGTAGAACACTATAGACACGATGAATGTGTCATTAGTTCATTAGAATTGTGTAGAAAACTATAGACAACAACGAATGTGTAATTAGTTCATTAGAATTGTGTAGAACACTATAGACACGACGAATGTGTAATTAGTTCATTAGAATTGTGTAGAACACTATAGACACGACGAATGTGTAATTAGTTCATTTGAATTGTGTAGAACACTATAGACACGACGAATGTGTAATTAGTTCATTAGAATTGTGTAGAACACTATAGACACGACGAATGTGTAATTAGTTCATTAGAATTGGCTTAGAACACTTTAGACACGACGAATGTGTAATTAGTTCATTAATTGTGTAGAACACTATAGACGCGATGAATGTGTAATGAGTTCATTAGAATTGGTTTAGAACACTTTAGACACGACGAATGTGTAATTAGTTCATTAGAATTGTGTAGAACACTATAGACGCGATGAATGTGTAATTAGTTCATTAGAATTGTGTGGAACACTATAGACGCGATGAGTTTGTAATTAGTTCATTAGAATTGGTTTAGAACACTTTAGACGCGATGAATGTGTAATTAGTTCATTAGAATTGTGTAGAACACTATAGACGCGATGAGTTTGTAATTAGTTCATTAGAATTGGTTTAGAACACTTTAGACGCGATGAGTGTGTAATTAGTTCATTAGAATTGTGTTAAAAAGGAGGGCAACACATCTTCGCTGACGACCAGTCTCCCCCACATCTTTGCTGTGAGACGAGACAGGGTTTTAAATCCTTTATAATAACCTAGCTTATGTTCGTGAGTTTATGGAAAAAATCTTCCAATGGCTAACTGACCCACTTCCCGTCATCATATATTCGTTGCTGATGACAAGACATACTTTCAAATTATGTTATCATAAGTATCCCATAAAGAGATTGATAGATGAGTCTGAAGGTTAAACATTGTTTACAAAATATTTGTGAATTCTTTTTGATGAAAACAGTCGGAGGAGCACCCCTTAAATTCTGAGAAGCCTGGGGAATAAAATGAAGTTTGATATATGTTGGTCCAACGTGACAATTGACAACATTGAGGCCAACGTGACAATTGACAACATTGAGGCCAACGTGACAATTGACAACATTGATGCCAACGTGACAATTGACAACATTGAGGCCAACGTGACAATTGACAACATTGAGGCCAACGTGACAATTGACAACATTGAGGCCATTGAGGCTTTGCCTGGATGGTGGTATCACTAATCTAGTATGACAATGCACTGACACTTGCTTTCCTTTGATTCCTTTACCATGTGAGATGTCCCGGTGACATCAGAGGTGAGAATCCAATGACAATTCTTTTGGAAGAAAACTTAATCGCTACCCAATCGCTTACTACCTTTAATTGTTATTCAATCTGTAAATATTTTTTTTTTGTTTATTGGTTTCATACATGACAATGTAAATAATAATCAATAAATCATAGACTTAAATGGGTGATTACAATATGTATACATAATAGTAATAATAATAATAATAATAAAGTGTATTTGAAAAACACGCTTCATCCCCAAAAGCTCGAAGCGCAGTACAAAGTCAACCATATTAAAAAGAGAAATAAAAACAATGTAAAATTTACCTCATTTAAAAAACAGACCCAACAATGTAAAGCTACATACGAGCATGTCAAGTCAAAGTCTTTCATCCCGTTTCAACCATAAGCAACACAAGCCAATAGAAATTAACTGAAAATAGATGGTTCATAGCATCACCCCAGAAGGTGTTTGCGAAATAGATGTGTTTTTAAATCGGTTTTAAAGGACTCCAGTGTCTGGCTGTTTCTGAGAGCGACTGGAAGGGCGTTCCAAATTGTTGGACCACCAAATGAAAAAGTGCGCTTTCCGTAAGTCTCAAGGCGAACACACGGTATCGATATTTTGCCACTATCGGATGAGCGGAGCTCTCTAGTGGGTACATAAGGCGTCATGAGTGCTTTGAGATAAGATGGTAATAACACACAAATATGAAGTCCAATGAGAGAATGAAAACACGATCCTACTGAGCCGTCCCTTGCCTCCATTTACTGATATGCAGTCTACAGTAAACACTAATATGGACAAACAAATCCAATAACGACTAATATAAAGTTTTTCGGTTACTTTTTTAGTGTGAATTTTGTTCTGTTACTTTTTTCCTGTGACTTTTCCTTTCCCTCACCGTTTAATTACTTGTGAATATTTTGAAAAGCTTTGTGTCAATTCAGTATTCACTTGTCCGTGTATCATTTGTCCATAGGAATTTTACCCCTGTTAATTAAACGTCATAACATCTTAAGAACGTCTCGATACGCCAGAGATTTACGTTCATACATCATCATGAATGGCATTACACCTTATGTAGGGCTCTGGTCTGTTCTACCCGATCCATGGCGCTCTGTCTTACTGCGCGAATACCATAAAAAACATTCAAGCAGTCTCCACATCATCAAGCCATCCCCACATCATCAAGCCACCCCCACATCATCAAGCCATCCCCACATCATCAAGCCATCTCAGTCTTGGTCGAGCGATGAGCCATCTCAGTCTTGGTCGAGCGATGAGCCATCTCAGTCTTGGTCGAGCAATGAGCCATCTAAGTCTTGGTCAAGCGATGAGCCATCTCATTCTTGATCGAATATAGCGATAAGCCGTCTCATTCTTGGTCGAATATAGCGATGAGCCATCTCAGTCTTGGTTGAGCGATGAGCCATCCCAGTCTTGGTCGAGCGATGAGTAATCTCAGTCTTGGTCGAGCAATAAGCCATCTCAGTCTTAATCAAGCAGATGAGCCATCTCAGTGTAGGTCGAGCGATGAGCCATCTCAGTATTGGTCGAGCGATGAGCCATCTCAGTCTTTGTCGAGCGATGAGCCATCTCAGTCTTGGTCGAGCGATGAGCCATCTCAGTCTTGGTCTAGTAATGAGCCATCTCAGTCTTGGTCGAGCAATGAGCCATCCCAGTCTTGGTCGAGCGATGAGCCATCTCAGTCTTGGTCGAGTGATGAGCCATCTCAGTCTTGATTGAGCGATGAGCTGTCTCAGTCTAGGTCGAGCAATGAGCTATCTCAGTCTTGGTCGAGCGATGAGCCATCTCAGTCTTGTCGAGGGATGAGCCATCTCAGTCTTGGTCGAGCGATGAGCCATCTCAGTCTTCGTCGAGCGATGAGCCATCTCAGTCTTGGTCGAGTGATGAGCCATCTCAGTCTTGGTTGAGCGATGAGCCATCTCAGTTTTGGTCGAGCGATGAGCCATCTCAGTCTTGGTCGAGTGATGAGCAATCTCAGTCTTGGTCGAGCGATGAGCCATCTCAGTCTTCGTTGAGCGATGAGCCATCTCAGTCTTAGTCTCACCACTAGTTTCCCTCCTCTATATAATTTGGTACACAGAGAGGAAAAAAAAGCAGATATACTTAAATTGCGTTTTAGTAACTTTAGGTCAGCTTGTTTCTTAACTCTACCCCTGCTTGTTTCTTAGCTCTACCCCTGCTTGTTTCTTAACTCTACCCCTGCTTGCTTCTTAACTCTACCCCTGCTTTTTTCTTAACTCTACCCCTGCTTGTTTCTTAACTCTACCCATGCTTGTTTCTTAACTCTAGCCCTGCTTGTTTTTTTAATTTTACTCTTTTTTGTTTGTTAACATTACTCCTGCTTGTTTGTTAACTTTACTCCTGCTTGTTTGTTAATTTTACTCCTGCTTGTTTGTTAACTTTACTCCTGCTTGTTTGTTAACTTTACTCCTGCTTGTTTGTTAATTTTACTCCTGCTTGTTTGTTAACTTTACTCCTGCTTGTTTGTTAACTTTACTCTTGCTTGTTTGTTAACATTACTCCTGCTTGTTTGTTAACATTACGCCTGCTTGTTTGTTAATTTAATCCTGCTTGTTTGTTAACATTATACACCTGCTTGCTTGTAAAATTGACTCCTGCTTGTTTGTTAACTTTACTCTTGCTTGTTTGTTAATTTACTCCTGCTTGTTTGTTAACTTTACTCTTGTTTGTTTGTTAATATTACTCCTGCTTGTTTGTTAGTTAACTCCTGCTTGTTTGTCATTTACTCCTGCTTGTTTGTTAAATTTACTCTTGTTTTTTTATTGTTAACATTACTATTGCTTGTTTGATAACTTTAATCATGCTCGCTTTTTAATGTTACTCTTTTTTGTTTGTTAACATTATACTCCTGCTTGTTTGTTAACTTTACTCCTGCTTGTTTGTTAACTTTACTCTTGCTTGTTTGTTAAAGTTACTCCTGCTTGTTTGTTAATTTACTCCTGCTTAGTTGTTATCTTTACTCCTCTTTGTTTCTTAACTTTACTTTTGCTTCTTTGTTAACATTACTCCTGCTTGTTTGTTAATTAACTCCTGCTTGTTTGTCATTTACTCTTGCTTGTTTGTTAAATTTCCTCTTGTTTGTTTGTTAACATTACTCTTGCTTGTTTGTTCACTTTAATCCTGCTTGTTTTTTTTTTAATTTTACTCTTTTTTGTTTGTTAACATTACTCCTGCTTGTTTGTTAACTTTACTCCTGCTTGTTTGTTAACTTTACTCCTGCTTGTTTGTTAAAGTTACTCCTGCTTGTTTGTTAAAGTTACTCCTGCTTGTTTGTTAACTTTACTCTTGCTTGTTTGTTAAAGTTACTCCTGCTTGTTTGCTAATTTACTCTTGCTTGTTTGTTAAAGTTACTCCTGCTTGTTTGTTAACTTTACTCCTGCTTGTTTGTTAAAGTTACTCCTGCTTGTTTGTTAAAGTTACTCTTGCTTGTTTGTTCACTTTACTCCTGCTTGTTTGTTAAAGTTACTCCTGCTTGTTTGTTAAAGTTACTCCTGCTTGTTTGTTAAAGTTACTCCTGCTTGTTTGTTAACTTTACTCTTGCTTGTTTGTTAAAGTTACTCCTGCTTGTTTGCTAATTTACTCTTGCTTGTTTGTTAAAGTTACTCCTGCTTGTTTGTTAACTTTACTCCTGCTTGTTTGTTAAAGTTACTCCTGCTTGTTTGTTAAAGTTACTCCTGCTTGTTTGTTAACTTTACTCCGGCTTGTTTGTTAACTTTACTCCTGCTTGTTTGTTAACTTTACTCCTGCTTGTTTGTTAACTTTACTCCTGCTTGTTTGTTAACTTTACTCATGCTTGTTTGTTAAAGTTACTCCTGCTTGTTTGTTAACTTTACTCCTGCTTGTTTGTTAACTTTACTCCTGCTTGTTTGTTAACTTTACTCCTGCTTGTTTGTTAACTTTACTCCTGCTTGTTTGTTAACTTTACTCCTGCTTGTTTGTTAACTTTACTCCTGCTTGTTTGTTAACTTTACTCCTGCTTGTTTGTTAACTTTACTCCTGCTTGTTTGTTAACTTTACTCCTGCTTGTTTGTTAACTTTACTCCTGCTTGTTTGTTAACTTTACTCCTGCTTGTTTGTTAACTTTACTCCTGCTTGTTTGTTAACTTTACTCCTGCTTGTTTGTTAACTTTACTCCTGCTTGTTTGTTAACTTTACTCCTGCTTGTTTGTTAACTTTACTCCTGCTTGTTTGTTAACTTTACTCCTGCTTGTTTGTTAACTTTACTCCTGCTTGTTTGTTAACTTTACTCCTGCTTGTTTGTTAACTTTACTCCTGCTTGTTTGTTAACTTTACTCCTGCTTGTTTGTTAACTTTACTCCTGCTTGTTTGTTAACTTTACTCCTGCTTGTTTGTTAACTTTACTCCTGCTTGTTTGTTAACTTTACTCCTGCTTGTTTGTTAACTTTACTCCTGCTTGTTTGTTAACTTTACTCCTGCTTGTTTGTTAACTTTACTCCTGCTTGTTTGTTAACTTTACTCCTGCTTGTTTGTTAACTTTACTCCTGCTTGTTTGTTAAAGTTACTCCTGCTTGTTTGTTAACTTTACTCTTGCTTGTTTGTTAAAGTTACTCCTGCTTGTTTGCTAATTTACTCCTGCTTGTTTGTTAAAGTTACTCCTGCTTGTTTGTTAAAGTTACTCCTGCTTGTTTGTTAACTTTACTCCTGCTTGTTTGTTAAAGTTACTCCTGCTTGTTTGTTAACTTTACTCTTGCTTGTTTGTTAACTTTACTCCTGCTTGTTTGTTAAAGTTACTCCTGCTTGTTTGTTAAAGTTACTCCTGCTTGTTTGTTAACTTTACTCTTGCTTGTTTGTTAACTTTACTCCTGCTTGTTTGTTAAAGTTACTCCTGCTTGTTTGTTAACTTTACTCCTGCTTGTTTGTTAACTTTACTCTTGCTTGTTTGTTAACTTTACTCCTGCTTGTTTGTTAACTTTACTCCTGCTTGTTTGTTAACTTTACTCCTGTTTGTTTGTTAACATTACTCCTGCTTGTTTGTTAACTTTACTCCTGCTTGTTTTTTAACTTTACTATTGCTTATTTGTTAACCTTACTCTTGCTTGTTTGTTAACTTTACTCTTGCGTGGTGACTACCTCTGTGTCTGTGTGTGACTACCTCAGTGTGTGTGTGTGACTACCTCTGTGTATGTGTGAGTACCCCTGTGTTTGTTACTACCTCTGAGTGTGTTTAACTTCCTTTGTGTATGTGTGACCACCTCTGTGTATGTGTGACTACCTCTGTTTGTGTGTGACTACCTCTGTGTGTGTGACTACCTCTGTGTGTGTGACTACCTCTGTGTGTGACTACCTCTGAGTGTGTTTGACTTCTTTTGTGTACGTTTGACCACCTCTCTGTGTGTGTGACTACCTCTGTTTTTATGTGACTACCTCTGTTTTTATGTGACTACCTCTGTGTGTGTGACTACCTCTGTGTGTGTGACTACCTCTGTGTGTTTGACTACCTCTGTGTGTGTGTGACTACCTCTGTGTGTTTGACTACCTCTGTGTGTGTGACTACCTCTGTGTGTGTGTGGATACCTCTGTGTTTGTGTGTGACTATCTCTGTGTGTGTGACTACCTCTGTGTGTATGACTACCTATGTGTGTGTGACTACCTCTGTGTGT
>CAXITT010000048.1:1028243-1052281 GCA_964033795.1 Lymnaea stagnalis | reverse complement strand
TTTCTTAATGATGGAATACTATAGATATATATGTGAAATTACATTCATGCAAGGATTATTTATTATTATCAATATAAAGTGTGTTCAATAAAGTACTGTGAGTTTTAACTAGAATTGAGTATTCTTCTTTACGTGCCTGAACGATAAGTGAAAGAATGAAGTCGGCATCCTGAAGTATTAACATAAGTAACCATACTACTACTGACATAACAGCATAAGAGATAACATCCCACGCCATGTCAGAATAGTACTGTGTTACAATAAATATACCAGGGTTCTTAATATGATGAATTGACCAGAGGTTCTTATTATGATGAATATACCAGGGTTCTTAATATGAAGAATAGACTAGGGGTTCTTAACATAATGAATAGACCAGGGGTTCTTAATATGATGAATAGAGCAGGGGTTCTTAATATGATAAATAGACCAGGGGTTCTCAATATGATAAATAGACCAGGGGTTCTTAATATGATGAATAGAGCAGGGGTTCTTAATATGATAAATAGACCAGGGGTTCTCAATATGATAAATAGACCAGGGTTCTTAATATGATGAATAGAGCAGGTGTTCTTAACATGTCTGCACCGCCGCACCTCCGCTTGATTTAAAAACACTTTAACCTTTCCCCACCCCTTAAAAAAGGTCGTGTAGTACAGAGGGGTGCGGGAGGGGGGACCGCACCGGTTGACACCCACCCTAGCTACTCCACTATTGTAATACAAGAGATAAATGTGAAAATAATTCAGTTTTTGGGCCTGCCAGCACCTGTGGCACTGGCCCCGGGTACTTATTGTTGAGAGCCCCCGGAATAGACAATGATAAGAGAGGTGACCCCAAATAAGGGGTAAGGGACATAACAAATTTATAACAAGTCCAAGCTAAGAGCTACAAGTCCAATTTATTCTTGAATGTATTTACTACCCCACCACCCTCCCTTACACTACCCCTCCACCCTCCCCCACACTGCCCCACCACCCTCCCCTACACTACCCAGCCACCCTCCCCACACTACTCGACCACCCTCCCCTACACTACCCCACCTCCCTCCCCTACACTACCCCACCGCACTCCCCTACACTACCCCACCACCCTCCACCACACTACCCCACCACTACCCCACCACCCTCCCCTACACTACCCCACCACCTCCCCACACTAACCCACCACCCTCCCCCACACTACCCCACCACCCTCCCCCACACTACCCCACCGCCCTCTCTTACACTACCCCACCGCCCTCCCTTACACTACCCCGCCACCCTCCCTTACACTACCCCACCACCCTTACCCACACTACCCCACATACCTCCCTTACACTACCCCACCACCCTCACCTACACTACCCCACCACCCTCCCCTACACTACCCCACTTCCTCCCCTACACTACCCCACCACCTCCCCTACACTACCCCACCACCTCCCCGCTCTTCTTCCCCCAAAACTTGGATGTTTAAAAAAAAGTATCATTTCTGTACACGGTGGACGGTAATTGTGTTGTGTTTTGTGGATAATTGTGTAATGGATAATTGTGTGGTGGATAATTGTGTGGTTGGTGGTGGGCCATTGAGTGGTGGGTGATTGTCTGGTGGGAGATGTTGTTGTGAGTGATGGTGGTGATTGTGTAGAAGGGGATTGTGGACGAGTGATGTGTGGTTGGTTGATGTGTGGTTAGGGGTTGTGTGGTTGAGTTTATTTTACAATGACATACTTAGTTTGAAATACATTTAACTCGGTCAAAGTATAAAAGAAATCAGCTTATAATAGCAGATTTTTTGTCATATGTCACACCATCATTTTATTCATATGTTACACCATCATTATATTTATATGTGACATCAGCATTATAGTCATATGTCAAATCATCATTACAGTCTTACGACACATCATCATTTATTTCATACGTCCCATCAGCATTATATTAAATGTCTGATCATTATGGTCATATGCCACACCATAATTTTAGTCATATGTCTCTAAGCTTTCGCTAAAAGTTCATAGGTCATGGTGTCATGTCTCAGGGCTAAAACACAGCAACGTTCTTAAATTAATCTTTTGTTTAAATTGTATTTATCTCTCCGGATGTTGATCTACTATTTAACCATGTGTTACTTCCCCTATATAATTGTCTGCCTTTATATAGACACATTTGTCACTGAACGTGAACTTGCAGAGATCCGACTCGATGACGTCATCACTTCACACTTTGTGGACACTTAACCTCCAACAAGACAGTCTCGACAGTTTAAAAGGAACTCAAATTGAATCTTTAAAAAAAGTCAAAAGTAAGAAATGAACAGTGTGATATCGTTTACAATAGATCACCTACACAGGATCATCATCAGAGCCTCACCACGTCCGGCAAACCACACCACCCACACGAAGAGATCAGCCACACTAAAGCAAGGAAACACCTATCACCATGTCTATACTTAATGTCATAGTATCTGAACACTGATGACAGGTCTGCTATACTGGCTTCGGGTGTTCACCTCCTGACCAAACTACCTCCAAACAAACAACACAAAAGTAAAGAGAGATTATTATTCTTTTAACTTCGAGCAATTGAATCCGTCACCACGGACGGCGGTCTCATGGTGTGACAAGTGTGAGACTCGCCTGTCAGATTCTTATCCAAGATGGCAGGATGGGATACTGACATGGATTATTACAGACCTTCAGGACGAGCGGAGTCGCCGTCTGACGGCCGGTGTCAGCGGGACATCCCAACACTGAGGGAGGGGTGGGGAATGGGGTGGGGGGGGGGCCTGTCCCTGGGAGATCTGATGTCGTGCTGTGGGTCTCAAAATTTGACTGGGGGGTAAGAGCTGCTGGAAGGAAATGACATTGGGGGAAAGTTGATCTCGCAGTTAAAAATGATAATTTCTGAAACGTTTAAGGGGATATTGGCGTTATCCGGTCAGAGAGGGCAAAAAGTCAGGAGAGTCAGGTCGATTACAGGCCTGGGGGTACAAGGTGCTTTCTCGAATTTTAACCATTTTTATTTTTAAAAAACTTCTTTTTTTTTTTCAATTTAAAAACTAATTTTATGAACCAGGAATTTTGAAAAAAACTTGTGAAAATATTTTGTTGGAGTCGAACATACAATAATTTATTGAGTGTGTTTACAACATAAAATTGCAATTATTTTGTTGGAGATAAACATACAATAATTTATTGAGTGTGTTTACAACATAAAATTGCAATTATTTTTTTGGAGATAAACATACAATAATTTATTGAGTGTGTTTACAACATAAAATTGCAATTATTTTTTTTGGAGATAAACATACAATAATTTATTGAGTGTGTTTACAACATAAAATTGCAATTATTTTTTTTTTGGAGATAAACATACAATAATTTATTGAGTGTGTTTACAACATAAAATTGCAATTATTTTGTTGGAGATAAACATACAATAATTTATTGAGTGTGTTTACAACATAAAATTGCAATTATTTTGTTGGAGATAAACATACAATAATTTATTGAGTGTCTTTACAACATAAAATTGCAATTTTCTGTTGGAGATAAACATACAATAATTTATTGAGTTGTTTACAAAATTAAAGTGCAATTATTCTGTTGGAGATAAACATACAATAATTTATTGAGTTGTTTACAACATAAAATTGCAATTATTTTGTTGGAGATAAACATACAATAATTTATTGAGTTGTTTACAACATAAAATTGCAATTATTTTGTTGGAGATAAACATACAATAGTTTATTGAGTTGTTTACAACATAAAAGTGCAATTATTCTGTTGGAGATAAACATACAATAATTTATTGAGTTGTTTACAACACTATAAAAAGAACGTTCAGAACTAATGGAATTATAGTCACCCTGCAGTCACATTGCAGTCACTCTGCATTGATGCACATTGACCAGTGTATAACGTGACATGCTGCATTGATGCACATTGACCAGTGTATGACGTGACATGCTGCATTGATGCACCTTGACCAGTGTATGACGTGACATGCTGCATTGATGCACCTTGACCAGTGTATGACTGACATGCTGCATTGATGCACCTTGACCAGTGTATGACGTGGCATGATGCATTGATGCACCTTGACCAGTGTAAGACGTGACATGCTGCATTGATGCACCTTGACCAGTGTATGACATGACATGCTGCATTGATGCACCTTGACCAGTGTATGACGTGGCATGATGCATTGATGCACCTTGACCAGTGTAAGACGTGACATGCTGCATTGATGCACCTTGACCAGTGTATGACGTGACATGCTGCATTGATGCACCTTGACAAGTGTGTGACGTGACATGCTGCATTGATGCACCTTGACCAGTGTGTGACGTGACATGTTGGGATATAACTTTTTCAACAGATGTCCCCACCCCTTACCACGGATATGACGCTAAGGCCTTCTTGCCTAACATCAGGCCTTCTAGCCTAATATCAGGCCTTCTAGCCGAGCATCAGGCCTTCTAGCCTAATATCAGGCCTTCTAGCCGAGCATCAGGCCTTCTAGCCTAATATCAGGCCTTCTAGTCTAACATCAGGCCGTCTAGCCTAACATCAGGCCTTCTAGCCTAACATCAGGCCTTCTAGCCGAGCATCAGGCCTTCTAGCCTAATATCAGGCCTTCTAGTCTAACATCAGGCCGTCTAGCCTAACATCAGGCCTTCTAGCCTAACACCAGGCCTTCTAGCCTAACATCACTCCTTCTAGCCTAACATCATGCCTTCTAGTCTAACATCAGGCCTTCTAGCCTAACATCAGGCCTTCTAGCCTAACATCAGGCCTTCTAGCCTAACATCAGGCCTTCTAGCCTAACATCAGGCCTTCTAGCCTAACATCAGGCCTTCTGCCTTCTAGTCTAACATCAGGCCTTCTAGCCTAACATCAGGCCTTCTAGCCTAACATCAGGCCTTCTAGCCTAACATCAGGCCTTCTAGCCTAACATCAGGCCTTCTAGCCTAACATCAGGCCTTCTTGCCTAACATCAGGCCTTCTAGCCTAACATCACGCCTTCTAGCCTAACATCAGGCCTTCTTGCCTAACATCAGGCCTTCTAGCCTAACATCAGACCTTCTAGCCTAACATCAGGCCTTCTAGCCTAACATCAGGCCTTCTGGCCTAACATGAAAACTAGTATTTTTCGTTAAATGACATATTTTTTTTTTATTTGATCAACGTCCATCAAAATTGAAGAAAGATTAAATAAATGCACAAACACAGCAGTGTTATATGCTCATACACAGCAGTGTTATATGCTCATACATAGCAGTGTTATATGCTCATACACAGCAGTGTTATATGTTCATACATAGCAGTGTTATATGCTCATACACAGGTGTGTTATATGTTCATACATAGCAGTGTTATATGCTCATACACAGCAGTGTTATATGCTCATACACAGCAGTGTTATATGCTCATACATAGCAGTGTTATATGCTCATACATAGCAGTGTTATATGCTCATACATAGCAGTGTTATATGCTCATACATAGCAGTGTTATATGCTCATACACAGCAGTGTTATATGCTCATACATTGCAGTGTTATATGCTCATACATAGCAGTGTTATACGCTCATACATAGCAGTGTTATATGTTCATACATAGCAGTGTTATATGCTCATACACAGGTGTGTTATATGTTCATACATAACAGTGTTATATGCTCATACATAGCAGTGTTATATGCTCATACATAGCAGTGTTATATGCTCATACACAGCAGTGTTATATGCTCATACATTGCAGTGTTATATGCTCATACATTGCAGTGTTATATGCTCATACACAGTAGTGTTATATGCTCATACACAGCAGTGTTATATGCTCATACATAGCAGTGTTATAAGCTCATACATAGCAGTGTTATAC
The DNA here is from genome assembly GCA_964033795.1 of Lymnaea stagnalis. Classification (NCBI taxonomy): domain Eukaryota; kingdom Metazoa; phylum Mollusca; class Gastropoda; family Lymnaeidae; genus Lymnaea; species Lymnaea stagnalis. The sequence continues at coordinate 1,046,405 of CAXITT010000048.1, read as the reverse complement.
GCTCATACATAGCAGTGTTATATGCACATACATAGCGGTATAACGGTGTGAGAATGGAAAAAAAATTGATTTGCTACTAGATGCTGTTCGCGTTAAAATACGAATTTAAATAATTAAATTATTGTAAAATGCGATTGCTCTTTTGCATCAAGACAATACTGGCCAGTATGGTCATATTAACAGATAAAAAACATATAGGGCCTGAATATTGGGCCTAAGTATAAGGCCTAAATATAATGCTTAACTATAGGGCCAAACTATAATGTTGTTCGTCCGTCGAGGATCGACGATGACCATCGAGTCGTCTGGTGACTGATGACTTGCGCGGGTGACTTTTGTTTAAAGTGAGGAAGAGTTGCGCAGCGTCCACCTCACTCTCTCGTCCGAGCCCACCATATCCAGTGGCAAGACTCTACGTCAAGACGACCAGGGATGGGTACGGTTGCCGGAATGGACATTGTATGGGCCTTACGGGACTCCTACTCTGGGTTTGAATTCAGAGTTTCTTTCCCTAATTGAGTTGCCGACCAAGGTTAACGAGTCACATCCACCCGGCCAAACTATAGGGCCTAACTATATGGCCTAACTATATGGCCTAACTATATGGCCTAACTATAGGGCCTAAATATAGGGTCAAACTATAAGGCCTAACTATAGAACCAAACTATAGGGCCTAACTATATGGCCTAACTACATGGCCTAACTATATGGCCTAACTATAGGGCCAAACTATAGGGCCCAACTATAGGGTCTAACTATAGGGCCTAACTATAGGGCCTAAGTATAGGGTCGAACTATAGAGCCAAACTATAGTGTCTAACTATAGGGTCAAACTATAGTGTCTAACTATAGGGCCAAACTATAGGGCCAAACTATAGTGTCTAACTATAGGGCCTAACTATAGTGTCTAACTATAGGGCCTAACTATAGGGCTTAACTATAGGGTCTAACTATAGAACCTAACTAAAGGGCCTAACTTTAAGGATTGAAAGTCAAGGAGATGTTGAGAAGACTTTGAGGAAAGTGGTCGAGGAGAAGAGTATAATAATTTTATGGCAGATGTTAAGTTGGTGTATGAAGCATGCATTAGTTACTTAGAAAAGTGGTTGAAACCTTTTGATGAATTTAAGTGCTTTAATTGGATGTACTTAGATACAATCAAATACTGTAAATTTGATTACCTTTTGACATGCATATTATATCTGAAAGAGAAGCGCATTATTGTAGATGATGTGCAATTGTTTGGCCAATACTGCAATCATCTGTACAAGACGAAAATGAACAGTTTTTTTTAAAGACTCTTGCATGAACAGTGGAGTTTATTTTTTCCAAAGTTGCCCAAATTCATGTTGTTTTTCAGAGTTACTTGAAATTAGTGAATTTTTCTTCTGTATCCCTGGACACAATGGCAATGTGGAAAGAGTGTTATCCTTGATTAATGCTCAATGGACAAAGGACAGGAATAGACTCTTACTCGACTCTGTAAAGGGCATCATTCTTACAAGTACAATTTGAAGAATCTTACCTGTGTACAGTTTGATGCATAATTGATTGCTAACGAGATCTTCTGTGAAAAGTTGGCTCCTCCGAGAAATATGTCATGTAATTAATAAAGATTATAAGGCAATGATTGTACAATTGGCTATTTAAATTATGTTTTTTGACATTTTGAAAAAGGCGTCCATTGAATTTGTTTTTTTAACGTGACTGTTTCTTGGTCGATTCACTAAAAGTAAGACACACTTAATTGGCAGCTATTACAATAAAATTGTGCTGACTGTGAGTTTAATCCGGGACGACTGAAATGAAATATTCAAAATGTCCTCCTTTGTCCTCTTTTTTGTTTTATTATGTCCTCCTTTTTGTGTCCACGTATATGGCAACCCTAGTCTCACCACGCTGTACATATAAGTTAACAAACATAATCATGAACTTAATAATTAACATACATTAATTAAATTTTGTTTTTAAAAAATGTATATTGACTCCACACATTCAAGAACATAACACTTCCATTGTTATCAGTTGTCTCTGTACATAATATTACCAATGTCACTATCCGTGACACTACAAGCGGCCTGTGACAGTTCGGCCCCGACCAATCAAGCCCGACCAAACAGGCCCGTCAAGTCGTTGCATATACCAGGAGCCAACTCATTTATTGTTCATTTATTGGTCTTTCGCTTTCCAATGAATTGTATTTTACCGACCCTGACTAATACAGTCCTCGTGCCAGTCGTGTCAGGGTGAGCGACACCCGTGCCAGACTTATGAAACCCTTTTAAACGGCCCGGGATTGATCAGCCCCGACATATGGACCTCCAAGCTGTAAAAGATGGCTGCATTATCCAGGGAATTGAACCACTGAGGGGAAGGGTCTGAGGAAGGGGTTGTCAGTTGTCTATTGCAGGCCTGCACAGCTAAAATGTAAGGCGGGCCGTAATACTTTATGAAAAACTTGTGCGGGCCGAAAGATAATAGAACCGGGACGAAAGCTATTCAGATAATAATAATAATAAAGAATATTTCGTTACTTCGCAGGCCGCCAAGTGGATGCTGGTGGGCCTCATGTGACCCGCAGGCCGTATGTTGTGCAGGCCTGGTCTAGTGCATGTGCTGAGTAGCCCGGTATAATCTTTAAACCGGATTGTTCATTGTTTCAAATACAACAATAAACACATATACTAATAATCAATTTTGTTTGTGAACTTTTTATTTTAGGCTTGTGGGTCTATTATTTTTAATTGTCGCTCCACTTAGCGTCAACACCTTGCTATACCACTACGTATCTTATCTCATCGTATCTTATTAAGCTTTATTAAGCAAGTTTGTATGGAGAAGCGTACACGAGTTATGTGTAGCTTTGTCGCAGTCGCACTCCCATGGAAAAAATCTCTATTTGAGTAATATTTATTCTTTAAATGGGTTTGGTTGGGATTAGATGATAATTTATGACATTATTTAGTTAGTTTAGCAACCCCCTGTATATTAGACATGAAATTTAAACGCTAATTTTTTTAAGCCTTTGACAAGGATTAATAACTTAGAAAGTACTTTATTTTATTGTATTTACACGATTAGTTCCCATTTCTCTGAGCTCTTCAACGATCGTCGTAAATTTTTTAGCTAACAAAGCAAAGATGGCAGCTCCAGTTGTTGATACCGCTAGAGAGAAGGCTCTCTCAGATTATAGAAAACGACTCCTTGAGCATAAAGAACAGGAAGCTCGTTTAAAAGAGAGTGAGTATTTTATACAACCTAATGAGCTCATATATTTGTGTTTGAATTTGTTCCAATATACTTGGATATTTTAATCAGGCCAACATCGCCTCAAAATTGCTTGTCATGATTATCATAGTGTTACCCGTTATCGACGACACCGCATTTTAAGATTATTATTTAATTTCCAGTTGAACAAATTATCGTCTTACTGTATTCAATATAAGACAATGGCTATTTACAGCCCCATTGTTTTCTTCTTTTTACTTTGGCTACGGATTGAATTATTGGTATTCTATTACTATTACTAATACCAGTAGTTGTCGTTAACTATAAAAAATACTACTAATTGGTAATATATTGATGAAGTGCAGTATTGACAAAGAATTGATGGCACAATTTTTTTAAAAATTACATCACTGAAACTGAAATCAATCTTAAAAACTTACTTAATTAATAAGAAGGTCTTTGTACTTTGTTTCCGACATTTTAGACAGCTGTTTGAGTTTGGTCAAGGCCAAGGTGCACTTCAAAATTTATTTCGTGTCTAGTCTCATAAATTCACTCCAAATTGGATTTTCAATACATATTACACTTATTTTTATGTGTTGTTGTATATATTTTATGTATTGCGGCTGATGTTTTCATCAGATTCTGCGCTGTTAAATACATAAATTCTGCGTAGCATTAAGAAATAAAATAGTAAATAGCGTTCCTAGACATTTAATTAATTTGTCTTATAGATGAACAATTTACCCAAAGAAATTTTTAACAGTCCATAAAAATATCAATGCCTTTATTATTTGTTAACGAGTGCTTGATTGTGTAAATAATATTCAGTAGACCTATCTCCCACCAAAATCAATAACATGGAGGGGGGTTTTGTCACATGACCATTTTCCTAAACAGAGATTGGCCAAAGCTTTTGTCGTCATCATATTATTATGCCATTTCATTTAACTAATGTACCGATAACAAGATTTGTTTTTTAATATGCACACTTAGTATACGGTACAGTGTCAGTGAAACTATTTCTCAGCTGAATTTATATCCAGATGTGCACGTTTTACTTTGACGACGAAGAAGCTGGGATTAATTTTTTCAGACTTATGATTTCCCCCCCCCCCTTTTCCTGTCTGTATCATACATCTTTCTAGATTAAATGACAGAACTAAATATTGTATTTCCATGTCATTAAAATTAAACTGTATGTAGATTACATGGTAATGTTGTGAGTTTAGGCATTTAAATTACTTTATAATTTTATAACTAGTTAATAACTGCAGGTTTTAAGTTACCTTAGACAATCACATTTGTATATTATCAAAGGACAAAGCGAAATATTGTATTCCCATGTCATTTAACTGTATGTAGGTTACATGGGCACCAATGGATTCTTTGCCATTAAATTATTACGCCCCATCAACTGAAAGTATATAATTTAGAAAATTGGGGGTTTTAAACAAAATTTAACCCTAAAATATTCTTACTGAGGGAGCTCATTAAAGAATAAACTACTAGAAACATTCAACTAATGAAACAATTAAGAAAAAAATATCTTAATAACTTAAATAACTTCATTTATCAACAAATTGGGCATAGTTATTAAAAAAATGATTATAAAAATGTGGAGGAAAAAAACATTTACAACATGCTTCAATTTCAATACAATCAATAATACATATTTTTATAAAATATACATTAATATTATCCAACATTTGATTAGAAAAAAAAATATTTCTTATAATTATAAATTGAATGAAGTACATAAAACATACGAAACTATAAAATATTTATAAACTTCAATTACCGGTACCAGAGTATACATAATGAAATGAATGAAAAATTATGCATACCGGTAATAAATATATACATGAATAAAATGAATGAAAATAATAAACAAATTATACAGTAATGGAAAATATATCAATCATAAATAATTAAAGAACTGATTAAATTGATTGGCTGGACTACCAATAGCTCTCTAGTAGCTATCGTTAGTTAAATACCAAAGTTAGGGAGCTATTACCAATAGATACTTCGTTTTACTTTTTTATGAATGTTTTCTAATATTTTTCAGGCCTCAGGTAGATACTTGTTATTAATTTTAATTAATTATTAATTACATTTTTAGTTATATTATTAGGCATACTATTTTAGTCTGCCTTTTATTAATTAAGCCATAGTTATTAGTGCTACAATCACACTACTCACTACTGACTGAGTTCAGTAGGTACTTTAATACTGCTTACTATGTTAACAATACTGCACTACGAGTTTTTTTGTGTCACAACTAGGATTATCATAACAATTGGGTAAGCATTTATCACATAAATACTTTTTTGTTATTTATTCTTTAAAAATAAGGTATAGTTTCACTTAAACTACATCCATTTTGATTTTGAAAATATTTAAGTTATTAAAAATGACCAGCCAATACAAGGAACAGTTGTGCTTGTCGGGACCGGCATAGAGACCGGTTTGGAAATGGCTCTTATCACTGTCAGTTACGAAGTGATTCTTTATTGTTGAATCCTGGAACATCTGAATAATTCTGAGAAGTTTGAAATGAATAATTTTGCAAAATTAAAGAAAATATTAAAACCAAACTTGAAAAGTTTAAGGTAGGGACTGAAGCATGGTTGTTAGTTTTATTATATTAAAAACATTTTGTATAAACAATTTATCCATTCTCATTATTGAATCAATAATTAATTGTTAACAATAGTAATGGCAATAAATAATAGAAATTGTTAATTTAATCTCTTATTAATGACTACTTATATGGGCATGGGAGAATATTACTAAAATTAACTTTATTATAATCATATAGCTTATTTAGGCCTAAGCTTCATAATATTCTATTAATACAACTGCTCTTACAGGCATAGTCAAGATTAGTATTTTTTTAATGCAATATAAATAACAGTGAACATAGACAAATAATTAATATATCAAATAACATTTTAAAAATGAAATGAGTTTTAATAAACACAAAATTGACTAATATTAATTAAAAATAAACTTAGTAAGTGTGTTGATTCAGGATTATGATTTGATGTTATTTCTAGGCATCGTTCAGGTACAAGAGAAAATTTTGATTTTTCATTGAAGAATTTTGTGGAATTCCTTCCATTGGCAATAATAAGATACCTTTCGATGTGGAGGACAAAGACAAAGTTTTTGAAGAGAAGTTTGTGTGATACTTGAACAAGACCACGAAGTCCATAAAGCAGTCTACATAGAAAATGACAGGCAATACATTCCCATTGCCTCTTAATCACATACTCGTTTCTGTATTCTCTTATTAATCTTATGGGTGATTTTTGTATTTTTTTTATTTAAAATTTAATCCATTCAATTTTGTATTTTACAAAGTCTTCCGCTAACCTTATATTAATATAAGAATTGATTTTAAATTTAACTAAAGCATATATTTTATTAAAATACAATAAACACGCTATTTATATAATTTATTTGCTTTACAATCAATACTTTTTCTGTAAATGATTTTGTTTAACATATCCTCATATAAAATTTAAAAAAATAAAAAGTCATGTAATGTAAAAGTTTTTTTTGTTCTTTGTGTTGTATATTAGATTGTGAATGTCTCCTGAATATTTGTTGCAATCATCTATAAAAAGAAAAAAGTTGTGGGCAAATAGGGCCAGTTAGTCTCCAGTTTGTTTGGGTCAAATACATTATAGATGAGAGTCTTAAACAAATTGCAGCAAAAATAAATGATAACTTCACTTCTATAAAAGATAGAAATGGATGTTTTTGGAAAGCTTTTAGCTAGCCCTTTAATAAGATATATCTTTTATCGTCTAAAGCGCTTCAGTTGTGGCTTTTCATGGTACACAAAGAGATAGCTGTTGCTTTTTCAATATAATAAAACAAACCTAATAAGCAAAAACAAATTCTTTTTTAGGCTTTCATTTTGTGTCCTGCTTGCCTCCCTTTTGTGCCATATTTAAATGTTTTGCTAAACTCTTGGTACCGGTACACCTTTGAGCATTTTTAGTAAAACTTGTATGCCAGCATTTTTGCAATTACCAACAGAGTAAAATTATATGAGTTATTTAGAAAAATGTATTGTTAGCCATATATTTTTCAAATTAGCATCTTGAACATATATTTCTCATTTTATATCATAACTGAGTACATGAAATAGCAAATTATTTACTTTATAGTTTAGAATGCACTTTAACTTTTTGTAAGATATATGTTTTTTAAATTAAAATTTTGTAAAAAAAAATTTAGGAACAACACAGATTTTGATAATTTATATTTATTTATTTTTCTTTTTGTTTTATTTGACATAGTTTAATTTAAGTTGAAATAAAAAATTACTGATGTCATTTAGAAGTTATATTAGACTCTGGTTATTTTAGACTAACCATCTTTTTTTGGAGTACATTTTTTATTCATATCCTTACTGAGATTGATTGGTCCAGTTGAAGGTCTCACCAATAAGGGAAAAGAGTTTTTCATTGAAAACTGTAACTTTGGTCAAAATGGCTTTGAGCAACTGTGGCTTGATGTCTGCGTGCTCTCTGCCTTTGTGCTCACCAAAACAACCAGTCTCTGCATTTGTTTTGAGAGTGTCTTTCAAGCTTTGGTATCTTGAGTTGGATTGATTGAAGCAGTAGAAACCTTTTTCTGTGTTGTAAACAAAGAGATCCCTTGGAAAAGCTGGACGCAGCCCTAGAAAACTTTCGACATCTTTCATGACCCGTAGAGGGTTCTCTTCTAGCTGCTCTTCACATTCTATCAATATTTGTTGCCTTGGAAAGAGTCTGTATACATCTTGAATGTATGTATAGTAGTCGACATGTAGACTTCTCAAGTCGTGGGATGTCAGCCATTGATCAAATGATTCATTATAATTATAACCGGCAGTTTTAGCTAAATAATGGGCATAGGATGACTTCAGTCTTACGACCGGATCACGGACGATGATGATGAGTTTCATGGTGGCATTAAACGCATGAATCCTCATCAGAGTGGCCATAGATAGAATGTAACTTGGAGTTTTTTCTATTGTAATTTGTTGTGGAGATGACAAGGGCATCTGCTGGCGGTACCAATCCAAACCTTTGTGATAGTTTGATGTAAAAAATGAAACTTCCCTTCTAGCGGTCACTATATCTGGATGAAGAGACAAGAACGAGCGCACGGCAAAGGTGCCACACTTCCCAAATCCAATAATGAGACATTTTGGTAACCTCTTTTCTTTGACGTCACTGTTCCCTTTTGTCAAGTTTTCACTTGTCAGAATTTGTGATTCTGCTATATTCTCATCTGGAACATTACTTGAATTTAAAATCATTTTTTTCACATTCCTAAGGTCGTTAAGACTACTATTGTAATTTCTTTCACTCATTTCTTCAAGAGCTTTGTGAACAAAGTAGTTCCTTCCACCAGTAGTGGATCTATACACCCATGGACTGAGCACAATCACAAGAAAAGCTGCACTAACCACAACAAATAAATGAGTTTTACTGAGATCCATGTGAGATTCTCTGTTTACACTCGTTAATTATTCTTGCTGAGTTCAAGTTAATGTCTCCCTGAGCAACTCTTAAACTATTTATATAGATTCGGTGATTGCTCCAGTGGCGTCTTACCCAGGTCTCTAAACATGGATTACCTAAGATATCTTTAAGTGTTTGTCATTTAATACAGAGAAACCCAGTATATAAAATTAGATGTCCTTTGCTTTCTATATGTTCCATTTAAAGAAAAACTGGTTAATAAGAACTGCTTTAATGTAAGTGTTCAAGGGTGCTTGATCCTGTGTGAGATTTTTGTTAAAATTAAGTGAGAACAATGTTGAAACCAACAAGAAATGGAAAAGGGCGAAAATGTATCATAATTTGATGTGAATTAATTTATTTACCTTTTTAAATGTCTCTATTTTGATGGCTTTGCATATAAGCAGAGGTCATTAAGTTAAAACGTCCGTTGACAGTGTCATTACAAACAGCTGTTCTGCTTTTACGACAAGGCCAGGCCATCATTTAAGATGCATATAAGGACAGCTTTAATGAAAAATCAACATTGTGACGTGCCCTTACTTGATTTTTAATACTCCATTTTCTCACTTGTCCTGAATACCACACGTTTTTAAACAATGTCTTCGTTGTATTCAGGAATTTTGTCGTTATTATGCTATTATAATTAATAATACTAAGGAATGTGTGACACAAGGTCTTGATTATTTTCTCCAAAATCTTCATTATATTCAGGAATTTTGTGTTTATTATGCTATTATTATTAATAATATTAGTAGGAAATTAGTTATTAATATAAAAAGTAGTTATTAATATTAGTAGGAAATGTGTGAAAAACACATTTTTTTTTGGAAAAACTGAAAAAATGGGATACAACAAAAGTGTCTGGACACAACAAAAGTGTCTGCAAGAAGCCAACAGAGAGTAACAAAACTAAGATATGAATTAAAAATAAACTGCTGAAATGTTGTATCCCAGAGGACAGCAAGAGGAATGTAGTCATCTGGTTTTGGAAGCTGCATATTAAATATTATTATAAATGATTTTTAGAAGGACTATTGTTGGTATATTTGTCCTCAGTGAGAGAGAACTTAAAAGAGCTGACTAAACAGTACGACAAGTCTGAGAATGATCTCAAAGCTTTGCAGAGTGTCGGCCAGGTAAAGTGAAACACTTGTTCAAACATGAAACTTGCTTATTTCTTTTGCTATACAAACTGTTTCTAATGAACTACTTTATATGTAACAGGCAATTTAGATTTTTTTAAATTTTAAAGATGAAATATGCAGTTCTAAATAAGTTATTTTTTTAATTCTGAAAGTTAGCTTGTTCTATAGTAACAAGTTTTCCACTTAAAAAGTAAAGATGAATAAACTAAACCAATTAAATTTTACTTTAAAATGTGTCTCAAAATTATTGGTTTAGAGATTTTATATTCTGAGTGAAAAAAACACAAGAAAGTACGATTCCATACATTAGTTCATTAACTGTTAACTAACCACAATCAGGTGACTTTTCTCTGTAAAAAGAAATTAATTTGGTTTTAAGACCTCAAAATTTATTTTTAAATAAATTTATTCCATTATTGTTTTCAGGTAATAAAAATAATACGGTAAATATGAATATGTTAAAAAATAATTGTTTCCTCTTGTAACTAAGTTAATTATATTTGTTTAGATTGTTGGTGAGGTCCTGAAACAGCTGACTGAAGACAAATGTGAGTTGGTTTGCTTAGTTGTGGTATTTTTATCATTTCTACATCACACTGGTTAACTGTGTACATTATTGTTCAATCATTTCTACATCACACTGGTTAACTGTGTACATTATTGTACAATGTTATCATTTCTACATCACATTTGTTAACTGTGTACATTTGTACAATGGTATTATTTCTTCATCACACTTATTAACTAGGTATATTTTACAACATTATCAAACTTGGAAAGGAAATACAATGTATAGATTAATTTTATCTGTTTTAGAATGTATTGACTGAAACTTTAACCAAGTAAAAGCAATGCTTCAGACCTGATTATCTTTTAAAATCTATAGTCTATTTTTTTTTCAAATATACCGCTCTATTATTGTGTACTCAATATTCAATATTCCAGTTATTGTAAAGGCCACCAATTACCGTTCTATTATTGTGTACTCAATATTCCAGTTATTGTAAAGGCCAATAATTACCTCTCTATTATTGTGTACTCAATATTCCAGTTATTGTAAAGGCCACCAATTACCGCTCTATTATTGTGTACTCAATATTCCAGTTATTGTAAAGGCCACCAATTACCGTTCTATTATTGTGTACTCAATATTCCAGTTATTGTAAAGGCCACCAATTACCGCTCTATTATTGTGTACTCAATATTCCAGTTATTGTAAAGGCCACCAATTACCGCTCTATTATTGTGTACTCAATATTCCAGTTATTGTAAAGGCCACCAATTACCGTTCTATTATTGTGTACTCAATATTCCAGTTATTGTAAAGGCCACCAATTACCGTTCTATTATTGTGTACTCAATATTCCAGTTATTGTAAAGGCCACCAATTACCGTTCTATTATTGTGTACTCAATATTCCAGTTATTGTAAAGGCCACCAATTACCGCTCTATTATTGTGTACTCAATATTCCAGTTATTGTAAAGGCCACCAATTACCGCTCTATTATTGTGTACTCAATATTCCAGTTATTGTAAAGGCCACCAATTACCGCTCTATTATTGTGTACTCATTATTCCAGTTATTGTAAAGGCCACCAATTACCGTTCTATTATTGTGTACTCAATATTCCAGTTATTGTAAAGGCCACCAATTACCGTTCTATTATTGTGTACTCAATATTCCAGTTATTGTAAAGGCCACCAATTACCGCTCTATTATTGTGTACTCAATATTCCAGTTATTGTAAAGGCCACCAATTACCGCTCTATTATTGTGTACTCATTATTCCAGCTATTATTGTGTACTCAATATTCCAGTTATTGTAAAGGCCACCAATTACCATTCTATTATTGTGTACTCAATATTCCAGTTATTGTAAAGGCCACCAATTACCGCTCTATTATTGTGTACTCAATATTCCAGTTATTGTAAAGGCCACCAATTACCGCTCTATTATTGTGTACTCAATATTCCAGTTATTGTAAAGGCCACCAATTACCGTTCTATTATTGTGTACTCAATATTCCAGTTATTGTAAAGGCCACCAATTACCGTTCTATTATTGTGTACTCAATATTCCAGTTATTGTAAAGGCCACCAATTACCGCTCTATTATTGTGTACTCAATATTCCAGTTATTGTAAAGGCCACCAATTACCGTTCTATTATTGTGTACTCAATATTCCAGTTATTGTAAAGGCCACCAATTACCGTTCTATTATTGTGTACTCAATATTCCAGTTATTGTAAAGGCCACCAATTACCGTTTTATTATTGTGTACTCAATATTCCAGTTATTGTAAAGGCCACCAATGGGCCGCGTTATGTCGTGGGATGTCGGCGGCAACTAGACAAAACTAAACTAAAGTCTGGAACCAGAGTGGCCCTTGATATGACTACGCTGACCATCATGAGGTTTGGGCATTTATCTATAAGTTAGGAGTCTTACTGACCTACTGAACTATAGGAGTCTTACTGACCTACTGAACTATAGGAGTCTTAATAAACTACTGAAATATTTTAATTTAAACTGTTTTAATATGTAAGTAAATTTATGTTGAATATTTTAATTATTCCAGGAACAATTTTTACTGTACAGGTGCAAATTGGTTTAAGTTTTCAAAATTTAAAATTATGATTATATGCATTGAATAAAATGGCTTATCTTTAGGATTCAGATGGGGAAAATACAGATAAGTTTAATGAAATATCTCTGATGGAATAATAATCTTTCCCAAATCTAAGCTATGAATCACATGACTTTGTGATGAGTGTTTATCTTGAGCAGAAATCCAGTGATTCCAATCGACCTGGTGGTTTATAACTTTGTAATGATCTTGAACTTTGACTGTTGTTGTCTTATCTTTGATCAGATATCTTCCCAGAGAAGTTGACCCACTTGTATACAACATGTCTGTGGAGGACCCCGGTGATGTATCATTCAACCAGATCGGTGGTCTTGGGGAACAGATCAGGGAACTTCGAGAGGTTAGGGCCGGTGGTTAATACCGCTGCTTACAATATTTTTTTTAAATATGCTGCAAAGAGAAAGATTTTGATTGTGTTTGCTGGAAACAAAGTAATGGGGAAACCTGAAAAAAAAAGATGCAAAACTAAAAATGTTTGTGTTGGCAAGACGCCTTCTTCAGCAAACAACAGTAAACACAAGTAATAAAATAAAATCAACATTTAGCTGCACAATGGTATCAGGGAGGGCAGCAAGAGGAATTGTATTGAATCCTGCTGTGCACAGTTTTTACAATGGTCTCAAAACTATTTGTCTCATGTGTTATCAGGTGATTGAGCTGCCGCTTCTCAACCCAGAACTCTTTCAACGTGTGGGCATCACTCCGCCAAAAGGGTGCTTGTTGTATGGACCCCCCGGGACAGGGAAAACTCTGCTGGCCAGAGCTGTGGCCAGCCAGTTGGACTGCAACTTCCTCAAGGTACTCTTACAGTGGCTTACGGATTCATTGCAATTCTCCAACATGTCAAAACACAGGGTATAGAATACATTGTAGAGATTGCCATCAACTGCAGCTGATTTTCTGTGCAAGCTTAGCGTCTAGTTTATGACAAGAAAGTGAAACCTATCTGCATAACTGTGTACTGTAACTGTGTACTGTAACTGTGTACTGTTAACTCGTGTGATTAGTGAAGGGACGGGCAGGATTGCCTTATAACTTTTGCATGTTTCAAATATAAAACATCTTCATCTGTTGGCAGTTCTACTATTATCCAGATCTGTTTACCCCCAAAGTGTTAAAATCATACAATATCATCACAAAATCGTTCAATACATTATCATAATAGTAAAAAAAATTAACATATATATATAAACCTCAAAATCGTACATTGTACGCAAAAATCGTAAGCGTCAACAGGTCTGTATTATCTATACTACTAACTACAGTAAGGAAATACAGACTGAAGTTACATTTCATTTATTACATTGTTATCCATCAAGTAACATACCATTGTTATCCATCAAGTAACACACCATTGTTATCCATCAAGTAACACACCATTGTTATCCATCAAGTAGTTACTTCCTAGAACTATTATTATTAGGTGGTTTTATATAATGCAGTACCCCATCCTAGGGCTAGGTTCAATGTAGTACCCCAGCCTAGGGCTAGGCTCACTGCAGGACTCCAGTCTAGGGCTAGGCTCACTGCAGGACCCCAGCCTAGGGCTAGGCTCACTGTAGGACCCCGGCCTAGGGCTAGGCTCACTGTAGGACCCCGGCCTAGGGCTAGGCTCACTGTAAGACCCCAGCCTAGGGCTAGGCTCAATGCAGGATCCCAGTTGAGGGCTAGGCTCACTGTAGGACCCCAGTCTAGGGCTAGGCTCACTGTAGGACCCCATCCTAGGGCTAGGCTCACTGTAGGACCCCAGCCTAGGGCTAGGCTCAATGCAGGATCCCAGTCGAGGGCTAGACTCACTGTAGGACCCCAGCCTAGGGCTAGGCTCACTGTAGGACCCCAGCCTAGGGCTAGGCTTAATGTAGGACCCCAGCCTAGGGCTAGGCTCACTGCAGGACCCCAGCTTAGGGCTAGGCTCAATGTAGGACCCCAGCCTAGGGCTAGGCTCATTGTAGGACCCCAACCTAGGGCTAGGCTCACTGCAGGACCCCAGCCTAGGGCTAGGCTCACTGCACTTCACATAAAAATAGGCAATTACAGAAAAAGTATACATGACTATATATATAATGAATACTGTCAGATTATACAAAGTCTGGTTATACTTTGAACAAATGGCTTCAGGGAGATAATCTAAAATTGCATAGCATAAAATACACTTTGTTTGAGTTCCAGACTAATGTTTGGTTATTAATAGTTCAAAGTGTGCAATAACTAATTAGTGTACCTCTAAAATAGTCTTAGTTTGCATTGCTGTAAATGAGTGTTGTGTCCGCAGGTTGTTTCCAGTGCTATTGTAGACAAATACATCGGGGAAAGTGCCAGGCTCATCAGGGAGATGTTTGCATTTGCCAGAGACCATGAGCCGTGTATTATATTCATGGATGAAATTGATGCCATTGGTACGTAACATTTGTCGTGTGTCTAACCATGAAACCTCTCAATCACAACAGGAAACATGACACCTCTCAATCACAACAGGAAACATGACACCTCTCAATCACAACAGGAAACATGACACCTCTCAATCACAACAGGAAACATGACACCTCTCAATCACAACAGAACACATGACAGCTCTCAATCACAACAGGAAACATGACAACTCTCGATCACAACAGAACACATGACACCTCTCAATCACAACAGAACACATGACACCTCTCAATCACAACAGGAAACATGACAACTCTCGATCACAACAGGACACATGACAACTCTCGATCACAACAGGACACATGACAACTCTCGATCACAACAGAACACATGGCACCTCTCAATCACAAAAGAACACATGACACCTCTCAATCACAACAGGAAACATGACAACTCTCGATCACAACAGAACACATGACACCTCTCAATCACAACAGAACACATGACACCTCTCAATCACAACAGGAAACATGACACCTCTCAATCACAACAGAACACATGACACCTCTCAATCACAACAGGAAACATGACAACTCTCGATCACAACAGGACACATGACAACTCTCGATCACAACAGGACACATGACAACTCTCGATCACAACAGAACACATGGCACCTCTCAATCACAAAAGAACACATGACACCTCTCAATCACAACAGGAAACATGACAACTCTCGATCACAACAGAACACATGACACCTCTCAATCACAACAGAACACATGACACCTCTCAATCACAACAGGAAACATGACACCTCTCAATCACAACAGAACACATGACACCTCTCAATCACAACAGGAAACATGACAACTCTCGATCACAACAGGACACATGACAACTCTCGATCACAACAGGACACATGACAACTCTCGATCACAACAGAACACATGGCACCTCTCAATCACAACAGGAAACATGACACCTCTCAATTACAACAGGACACATGACACCTCTCAATTACAACAGGACACATGACGACTCTCAATTACAACAGGACACATGACTGCTCTCAATGACACCACGATGCAGTGTCATGGCTTGTCATCATTTATGATGGTTGATGGTTGCAGACATTTTATGGAGAAATAGACTGAAAAGCCATAAAGCCTAAATATTTTTTTTTAAATTAAATATTTCACTATGAGATTTTTAAAATCATTATTTCAAGTTATTTTCAGAGCCATACCGTTTTCTATTTTAAGGTGGAAGGAGATTTTCTGAAGGCACATCAGCCGATAGAGAGATACAGAGAACATTGATGGAGGTATACTTGAGACTTAAGTTTACTTTGACTGTAACCTTGCTTGATACACTAATATCACTGTGACTCTCCTAGGTTGTTAGGACCAGAGCGGAGATGGTGTCACCTTGCTTGATACACTGATATCACTGTGACTCTTTTAGGTTGTTAGGACCAGAGCGGAGATGGTGTCACCTTGCTTGATGCACTGATATCACTGTGACTCTCCTTTGTTGTTAGGACCAGAGCGGAGATGGTGTCACCTTGCTTGATGCACTGATATCACTGTGACTCTCCTTTGTTGTTAGGACCAGAGCGGAGATGGTGTCACCTTGCTTGATACACTGATATCACTGTGACTCCTTTAGGTTGTTAGGACCAGAACAGAGACCTCAGTGAATGTTGGGGGGCTCACTACTCATTATTTCACTCAACTGTAATAATACCAAGTCCAAGAATTCACATATCACCAAGGTTACCTTTAAGCTGCGCGGTCTCGAAGCTCACTCGCAGACGCCGCGCAGCAGTTTTGAGTATCCGTGTAGCAAATTTTCATGTAAGTTTGTGTTTGCGGGCTGTAAAATTGTGCACACAAAAAATCGGATGCTGTAAAACTTTGCACACAACTGGATGATTTTGCACACAAAGCAGCAAACCTTAGAGGGAACATTGCCTATCACTTATTTATTTATATATTAAAACATGACCGGTACACAAAATAAGGTTCACATTTGATGAATAACAGAACGCTGATTAAAATACAGTTCAGTCATAATACGTCCATTTCTTTTAGCAAAAAACATGAGACCAATCTTCCCATCTGTTTCTGCATTCAGTACACTAGGGCTTCCCTTGTAGTTTCTCCTTATCTATATTTATATCTATGTATCACTACTTTGACACAAAATAGTGCTTTATATCATTATGTTACTTTGACAAGCTCAGTAGTTGTGGATAAGAAAGAATAGATCAGTTAGCTGTGGATAAGAAAGAATGGATCAATTGTAGATAAGAAAGAATGGATCAGTTAGTTGTATGTAAGAAAGAATGGATCAATTGTAGATAAGAAAGAATGGATCAGTTAGTTGTGGATAAGAAAGAATGGATCAATTGTAGATAAGAAAAATAGATCAGTTAGCTGTGGATAAGAAAGAATGGATCAATTGTAGATAAGAAAGAATGGATCAGTTAGTTGTGGATAAGACAGAGTGGATCAGTTAGTTGTGGATAAGAAAGATGCCAATAATGCCGGTTGTACCCAAGCCATTCATCCATTATTTCTCTATATTTGTGCCTCAGCTTCTGAACCAGATGGACGGTTTTGATGCTCTTGGCCAGGTCAAAATGATCATGGCAACCAACAGGCCCGACACTCTGGATCCGGCATTGTTAAGACCTGGTAGACTTGATCGAAAAATAGGTCAGACCTAGCTGCTGAAACTCATGTTATAATTTTTTAACAGACATTATTTTTACGCATAGTTGGATGGTATAATTTAACTTATGTTTTTTCTATTGTCATGCTTAGCTTGTCAAGTTTAAATTCTCAAACATGGTGTTGATATTTCAGAAATCTCTCTGCCTAATGAGCAAGCGCGATCAGAAATTCTCAAGATCCATGCCAATCCAATTGCTAAGCATGGAGAAATAGGTATGCAAAGATTTTATCATACAGCTATAAACTTTTTACTAGCTGAACATTTCCTCCTTTCTTTAAAACATTGACTACCAAGGGCCCTTAACAAAGGCACAGAAACTTACCCATTACTTCAAGAAGCTGATAGACACATAAATATAATAAATCCTTCTAAGGGCCCATGCACATATTTTACAACTCAAATAGATGACCCGCCCCTGACCCTTTATATAATGTTTCCAGTCACCACCACCCCCAATTTTAATATAACTTCTCTATCAACAATCCCCCCCCCCCCC